>JAVYJV010000109.1:0-219038 GCA_034509755.1 Anisodus tanguticus
CAGGATTACAATCATTCAAGTAAGATTTTTTTAGAAGAAAAATAATGAATAATCATTTTTTTAGATTTATTTATAAATGCTAATGGTCATTTGAATAATTGGTTAAATGATTGGCCATTACATAAAATGTTTGATGATTTTAATTCAATTCCTTTATCAATTTTAATTAATTATACTAAAGAAGAAAAATTTTTCAAACCTTGAGTGGGGTTAATAATTTTGTTCAAAAAATATTTTTATTAAAAAATCTTTAAAAAAAAACTATTTTTATTTGATAAATTTGATATCATATATTTTGTTTCATTTTTTATAATAATTGATTATTTGTTTATGGCTAATTTTATTTAAAAAAAAAATTTAAACTTTTATTAGCTACTGTTCATGTTAAAAAATGGATTGATGAATAAATTATACTTCTAAAATTATTTAACAAAAAAATTAGTCTGGTTGATATAATTGTAGCTTTAGATAAAAATTCAATTAAAATAACATATTCCATAAAAGCAGAATTATTATGACAGTTTTCTTTAGCTAAATTCCAATTAAAACCTAATTTATTATATAAACGGTTATTTTCTTCAGCTAATAACTTTTCTAAGCTTGTTCTTGTACGTTTTGAAAGTGCTAATGTTGGCCATAGTAAAGAACAACCTAAAGAACAACAACAACATAAACAACCAAACAACATTAATCTTAAATTTGTATTATGATGATCTCTTAATAAACATTTATTTTATTAATTGTAGTTTGGAACTCTTCTTTAGATATTCTTCCAATCAATAACGTAGGAAAATCAGTACTAAACATATTTGTTAATCCAAAATAAAGTTAAATTACCATCACCTATAAAAAAAATTATTTATGAAAATTAATTTGAAAATCTAAAAAAAAAAAATCACCTCTTATTACAATTGGTTCCATAGTAGGATATTTTATTTCAGGTAGTTCAATAATATCATCATCTGAAATATTTAAATTTGAATTTAAATTTTGAGAAAATAAATTTGTTGAACAATTTGTATTTAAAGATAAACATTGTGAACTACTAGATGGAATTGATGCTTGTATTTCATTGAAACTTAATCCATTTATTGAATCATTTTTATCTATGTTTTCACTGATTGTTGATTGGTTATCACTTGAAGAGTTAACATGAGATTCATATTTATTTTGAGGTAAATCTGTATTCATTTTTTATTAAAAAATTCAAAATAATTTCGAAAAAGTTATTTTAATATTACTTTGAATGTTTTTTCAAAAAAAAAAAACATTTTTTTAAACAAACAAACAACCCATTTTGAATTATTAAAAAACCAAATAAAAAACAATATATTTATTCTAGCTTTTAAAATAAAAAATCAAATAATTAAAAAAAAATTTCAAATTTGCTATTTTTGAATCAAAAAAAAATTTAATTTGATGTAAACTTTAATTTCAAATAAAAGTTTTGAATGTTTTCTTTTTTTAAATGGTAAACAAAGAAAAAGACATGCGTATTATAAAATTAGTTTAATTTAAAAACTTTTAAAAATACAACTTTTAATTATCTAAAAAATTCTTTCTTACAGTTCTATCGATTCAATCAACATCATTTAAATATTTCTTCATATTTATAAATTTATTTTTTTCTTGAAAAACCTGATTTATTGTTTTTGAAATCATGGTCAATTCTTTTATTAAAAGTTCTCAAAATAGAATGCAGCTTCAGAAAAATAGCGGGTGTATTATTAAATTAAATTTATTTTTTTTAAAAATCTCTACAGAACTTTTAGATATAAACAAGCTGAAAAGTTTTTAACGCCGTCTAGGTTTTTAAAATTATAAGGCAAATTATATCGAAAAAAGTATTAAAATAATTCATTCGTTAAGCTGTCGAAATAGCAAGTTAGTAGCTATAGAAGCGCAATTTTCAAATAGCCTCATTAATTCTAAAAAATTTAAAGATAAATATTTTCATAATTTAAATATAAAGGTTTTTCAAAAATTATACTAATTAAAATTAAATTTTTTTTTATTTTATTCAAAAAACTTTACTAGTTTTAATTTAGATGGTTTTTAAATGACAGGTTTTTAATTTATATATCGATACGCGCCAGCCGTTTTATTTTATTGTTTACAAATACAGTATAAATGGCGTCAGCGTTTTTTTTTTTTTTTTAGCGCTATCACAATAATCTAACATTTGAAATTTTGTAATTTTTGTTTGTTGTTTTATCTATTTAACTGTTAATTATTTTTAAATTTAATATTTTTTCTCTTCAATCAGTTTTAAATAAGTTTTTTTTTTCGAAATAAAATTTTTCTTACATTGAGTTCCTCAAGTTTTAAATTAAACTTGATTCATAATATAAAATGGATTCCAATAAAGATGTTATTTTAGAAGAATTGACAAGTAAAAAATTTTTCAATTTATTTGTTTAGTTTTAATAATTTTTAATATTTTTTTTAGATTTCCAAAAAAATATAAATAATGTAGAAGAAATACCAGACATACTTGAAACTTACTTGAATAATGTTGCAAAATCTGGTGACATAGGTTTTAGCTGGGAAGAATTTAAACCTTTAATTAAAAAAAAAATTGAAATAATTTCTAACGAGTTTAATGAAACTTATCCATGTGATCCAAATTCTAATCAACCAAATATAAAAAAAAATTTGATTTTGAAGATGTCAAAAAAAATATTTTAAATGGCATTGATTCATTTACAGGTGCTCCATTTACAATTCAAAGATTATGTGAATTACTAACTTGCCCTTATAAGCATTATAAAAGGTCAGATAAGTTTATGAGAGGTTTAGAAAAAAATGTAATGGTAATTAGTACAGTAGATCATAAAACTGAAAAGTAAGTTCATTTTTTTATTAAAGCTAATCAAAATTTTAATTTCTGTTTTTTTTTAGTGGGGATTTAAATTCAACATTCATTGTTCAACCATCAACATCAAGTTCAGTAAATAATCAACAAACATGTATCAACGGTTACAAAGAAAATCAATCTAATGAGTTATTTTCTAATAATGTCAGAAATAATTTATCTTCATCTTGTTCAACTCAACCAGCTCCTATTCAGCAATTAGATAGTTTCACTACAGTTTTTGTTTCTCCACCTACTACTCCATTAGACGTTTTTGCAAACATACCAATTTTTGATGCTACAAGTAATGATACTCTTGATGACAATATTAAAAAAGATTTAATTGAATATTGTCATTTGATGAAAAATGTAAATACAGCTAAGTTTTTAGAAAATAGTTTAGAAGTTAAAGACGAAAATTCAACAAATTCAGATAAAAAAGAAACAAATGAAGTTGAAGAAACTCAACAACTTGAAAAACTTGACGATCAATCAGACAAAGAAAACAACGAAAGTTCTTCAACAACTGAGTCAAAAGAAGACATTGAAAATAAATGTAAAGATAAATTTAGTGACCTTAAACGAGAGTGTGAAAGTCCAGAATTAATAACTAAAAGATTTAAATGTGATGATGAAATAACAGAAAAAGATAATACTCAAATAAAAGAGGTTGTTGAACATAATTTAGATAAAATTGATGAATTGGAAAAATTAAAAGATGATGTAAATAATGAACAAACTAATGTTGAAATTCCAGTTATAATTGAAAATGTTGATGATAAAAAAAGGAAGAAGTTTTAGAACAAAGTTTAGTTCCTGAAGCTGAATCTACTGAAATTAGGCAGGAAGAAACTCAGGAAAAAACAGATTTACAATCTACTTGATGAATAAATATTTTAAATTAACACAAAAAATTTCACATCAAAACTTTAAAAAATAGTTTGTATTAAAAAAACATTAAATTAAATTTTATTCATAAAAAATAAATTATTATATGAAAACAATCATTTCTGGCTATCATTGAATAAACTATCATTTATTAATCAAAATTTTCTTTAGGTTCTGAGTAATTTTTTTTAATCTAATTAAACTTTTTATATTTGCGTGTGAAGTTGAAGATCGATTATTTGGCGAACATGACTTATTTTTAGAAAGAACTACCGACTTTTTAAGTTTTAGTTGATTTTTAGCTAAGTTATTAAAACTTGACGATAATTTGGGTGTTCTTGGTGAATTATAATTTTTATGAGAAATTGAAGAATTAGTCCATTTTCTTGAATCTGAACTTTTATTTTTAGATTTTGAAAATTGATCATTCAATCTTAACGCAACTTCTTCTCTTGCAGACAATTCTTGTAATCTAAATTTTCCTGTTGATGGTGTTGAAAAACCTGAATCTAAATTAATTGGTGTACTATCAATTTCACCCCAGAAAAAACCAAAATCTTCTGAATTTTCTTCAGGTCTTATTAAAGGAGTACTTTCAACTAACTCATAATTTTTTTTATTGGAATTTATTATTTCACCTGAAGAGTCATATTTTGAATAAACATAATTTTTGTTAGAACACAAACTAGATTCTGTATTAACACTAGAAGTACTTTGATTAGTATTAAGCCTGTAAGTAATTTTACGGTAAGGAGCTTTTCTAAATCTAGTATTTTCAATTATAATTTTTTGTTTATTTTTAGATTCAAGATCTACTATTTCTTGACTTGTTAAAGTTTCTCCATCGGGATTGAACATAACTGAATTTTTGTTTTTGTAAGGCCAAGTTATTAAATTTTTAACATCAGAAGTTTTAATATTAGAATTTTCAGGCAATTTAATTTTCAATGAGTTTTCAATTTCTTCTCTTATTTTTTTTTCATTTACAAAAAACCATGGATTTTTTTTCTTGATAACGTAATTTAGTAGACTCCATCAATTTAAAAAATGAAGCGTTATCTTCACTTGTATATTTATTTAAAAATTCAGTTATACTCAAATTATCATCTCTTTCATCTGTTTTTGAGAATGAGCTAGCTAAACTAGAATCTGGTAATTGAGACACATTAGGTTTTAATTTAGCTACATCTGGAAAATAATCTCTTTCTATTATTTTTCCTAACCTACCAACAAAATCATCTTCTTCTAAAATTGTTTTTCTTATTTTCTTCACACAATCTTTTTTTTCTAAATTTGTCAAACTATTAGAATTCAAATCAATTGACATTTTATTTACTTGAACTAATATAATTTTTATTAAATACTTTTTAGTGAAATAAAAAATGTTTGTTTACATTTTAAAAAAAAATTCAAGTTTGAAGCATGCGCACAAAACTTTACAAATCGACTTTCTCGAAAGTGTATTAGAAAAAAAAAAGTTTTACGATGAGCATTATGTTAAAAAATGGCCGATTTAAAAAAATAAATATTTGAACCTAGTAAATTATGGTGTTTAATTTATATAAAAAAAATTTTTTTTGATACAAATTTTCATTGAAAAACTTCAAATTAATTTACAAAATTTTTATTTGACTTTTAACCAAATTGGAAGCTTATAATTTAGTCCTATTGGCTATATTCTTCTTCATCAGCTTTTTTTCATTTTTTATTTACATTTTGCTTGTTGAAAACAAAATGAATAAAAATGAATACATCAGTAATGTACAAGAAAAGTGCCAAACTAAAGATGAAGAAGAAAGTTGTTTCTCAAAAAACTGTGCCAAAACAAATTTCATTTCTTTTAATGAAGGAAAAATATATTGTAAAATGATTGAAGATCAAGTTAATAATAATGAAAATTCATTTAAAACTTTTGAATATTTATTAAGCTTAGACGACAACTTATTTTCGAAGAAAATTTTTGAAAATCAAATTATTGATTCTTTAAAACATGAATTAGAAAATGAAAAAAATTTAGAATCTGAAAGTCCTATTAATTTATTTTTTATAAAAAAACTACGAAAAAATATAGAAAATGAACTTTTTATTTCTAAATCTAAACCATTGGTACCTTTAGTTTTAAAATTTGTTCATTTAAGGACAAAAAATCTTAAAACAGAAAACTTCATCATAGCTCATTTTAATACATATTCAGAAATTAGAAATATCGCAATAGAGATTATAGATATTATTATACAATACCATGGTAGTACAAGTGAAAAGAAAGTAAATAATTTATTAAACAAGTTGAGAAATTTTTGTGATCAACTACAAAAAAATGAAAACGAAAAAAATCTTGATGAGAAGTTAAAAAAAATAAACTATGTTTTGAAAATTCAACATCCTATTGAAACAGCTAGTGATTTAATGAAGTTAACGTTTGATGAAAGTTATAGATTAATTATAAGAGAATTAGATGGTATAAACTCATTAAAAGAAATGCTTATTTTAGAGAATGATTATCATGGGTCTTTTTTATTTAATTTTAATGATAATTTCGATGATATATGTGATTGTATAACTTTAAGACGTTATACATCTATGGCACTTACAAATTTAGCTTTTGAAAATAAACAGTGTAAACAACAGCTTTGCTTAGATATACAATTTTTAAATTCAATTTTACCTCAACTTAATTGTTTTTACTCTGAAGAATTAATTCAAGTTACATCCAGCGTTTTAAGAAATTTAAGTTGGAAAGCATCAAAACTATGTAAAAATATTTTTAAAGAGCTTGATTGTGTCACTATTTTAATGATTTGCTCAATGCAAGTCAAAAAAGAGACAACTTTGAAATGTGTTTTATATGCTCTCAGAAATTTAAGTTCACATTCTTTGGCTAATAAACAAAAAATTTGTGAAGTAGATGGTTCAATAAAGTTTTTAATATCCTTACTTAGTTATAAATCAGATAATGATGCTTTAGCCATAGTTGAAAATGGAGGCGGTGTTTTGAAAAATATTTCTACCTATTTTGTAAAATTTGAAAATTTAAGGAAAATATTACGAGTTAATAGTTGTCATAAAATTTTATTAAAGCAACTTGGTTCTACTAGTTTAATAATTGTTTGTAATGCAGTAAATATTTTATGGAATATTTCAAAAGACAATTTATTAGATCAAAAAGTATTAATTATTTTGGGTGCGATCTCTTTGCTTAAAAATTTAACTTTTTCTAAGCATAAAATAATAGCTTCAGTTTCTAAAGAAACTTTAAAAAATTTACTCACTTCAGAATGTTTTAAAAAAAAAGATTTCGACACAAGTTTTCGAACTTTATCACTTGATTTTTCAAAAAGCAATTTATTACTAAAAAGAAAAAAAATGTTATTAGAACGGGAAATAGAAGAAAATTTAACAAAGTCTTTATCAACAACATCTGATTTTACAAAAGATGAATTATTAAAAGAAAATTTAACTCATATAAAAAATGATCTTGATCTCTCCGATGAAGAAGATTCATCTAAAAACCTAAATAAACAAATTATTGATGTTTCTCATTCTTTTAGTGATTACTTTGATTCATATAAAGAAAACTCATTAAAAGATAATGAAAGTTTTTATTTAGAAAATGGCATACTATCAGAGATTAAAGAAAAAACAGATAATTCAATCTTAGCTAATTCTAAAATAGTTTTTTCTCAAGAAAACATTGAAAACTTTGATTTAAATAACTTGGTAACAAAAATTGAAACGAATAATATGGCTTCAAGTTTTTCAAGTTTTGTACCTGGATATTTAAATGATTTAGAACATAGTTCTATTTATTCAACAATTTCAGAACCAATCATGAATTTTGAAAATTATTCAAAGAAAAGTTTTTCCAAAGATATTTTGAAAGAAGATTTTAATCATTTTTCCTTTATGAATAATTTTCCAGTTTATAATAACGAAAACATTTTTCATGCTTATCCAGTAATTATTCAAGAGTCTTATGAATCAAAAAAATCAAGTTCAAGTATTTTAGAATCTTTAGATAACTTTCAAGAAAAAACTAATCATTCACCGAACTCAAGTGAGTTAAATTCAACAATTTCTATAGTTGAAAATAATACGAAAATTACAAATACAGAGAAAAAAAATCAAAAAGTTAAAAAAGTTATAAAATCTAAACTACCCAGATCTAAAACTGCAGAGCAAAAGCTGAATTTGAATTCTATAACTAAGTCTAAAACAACCGAATGGCTAAACGATAGGTGAGTTTTAAAAATTTTAGGTTACTAAACTAATTATTTTTCTTTAAGAACTTTTGATATTAGCGTTCATGATGACGATTCAAACAATGATAATACGGAAAATGATTTGACATATAATATTGAAGATGTTCAGCAAAATGTTACTTATGTTTTACCATCTAGTGAATCAGATTTAACTCTTAAAAATGAAGTAACAGTAACTGAAGATAAAACACTAGTTAATCAAATAAATTGTGATGATGAAAAGACGGATAAAAACTTTGATGAAATAAAAACATACATACAAAATTCAGAAAATAATGCTTCAGAAGCTGATGATGCAACTTTAAATATTAATGGTATTAATTTAGGTATCAAATCTGGTTCAAATGACAGCTTAAACTTAGATAGTGATTTTTGCACTGAAATTACAGACAGTTTTTCATTTATTGAAAATACTAATCCACCTAAATTATATAATCAAATTAATTTTTCAATTTCTTCAAGTTTAAATAGTAGTTTTAAAACAGAAAATAAATTAAAAACATTTCAAAATAAGACAACTGAAACTAGTTCAAATAATAATTTAATGAAATCTAAGTTAAGAGCTCCTAAAACCAGGCTATCTGATTTAGAAAATTCTTTTTCAAGTTTATCTACAAATAACAAGTCATCAAAATCTATTCAATCTATTAAAACTCATAAATCATCTCAATCAAACAAGGATCAAGCAATGAGTACATCTGGTTATCAAACAAGTTTAAATTCAACATCTATGAATAGTAGCTATTCCATGATAGAAAAAATTAAACCACCTTTAATGATGAGTCAAATTTCTGGCTTTTCTTCAACTTTTGGTTCATTATCTTCTATTAACTCTGATGTAAGTTCTGGTATTTATGATTTGAAATCAGTTGAAAATTCTCTGGTGATGATAAACAAAAAGAAATCAAACTTAGTAATTGCTAATAATCAAAAACTTAGTCCAAAAAACACATCCACACCTAAACATTTTGTTAATAATGATGCAAAAGCAAAAATTATAAAACCAGTCAATAGGATAGTAAAATCAGAAAAAATACAACCTCAATGCAATACTGATACATTCAGAAAAAATAAGTATATCAAAAAACCAATTACATCTAACTGTTCTATTAGTAAAAACATAGATACTACAATGAAAAAAAATCAAAGCAGTCAATCTAAAGAAAATGCAACATTTACCACTCAAAGTCCAATTAAAAAATCTATCCCAACAAGTAAATCTTTGTCAAAAATAAGTACTTTGTCTTATAATCAAGTATCCACAGAAAAGCTTAAAAAAAAATCATCTCCAAAACTTAGTTCTCTTTGGAAAAAAACTGTTTCTAATCAGCAGAATTTATCATCAAAAACTCATAAAAATAATGTATCAGTATTAGAGTCTAAAAACTTTTCAAGTAAAATTAAACCACCAAAAACAAGTAATGGGTTACTTAGAAGTTCTACTTTTGAAAAATTACCTACTTCTACAGAAGATGCTATCAAATTAGGCACAATAAATAAATCAAAAATTTCACCTTTGGAATTACGTAAAGACAAGAAAAAAAGTTTTTTAAGTTTCAAATAGATAAGTTTTATTAATCTGCCAAAAAGTTTTTATGTTTTAAAAAATTTAATTTGCAAATATTTATTTTATAGAGAAAAAATTTATTTAAAAAAGTTTTATTCAAAAAATTTAGTTTAATAAATAATAAGTAATAAATAAAAATAAATAAGCTTATGAAAAATATATATTAAGTTCCAGTTATCATTTTTATCCAATCTCTATACATACTAATTCTTGCATATGTAGCAGGTTGATTACCACAAGCTCCTCTGCCAGCAGACGCTATACCAATTAAAACGCTTTTTCCTTCAATATCTCTTTGTATTAAAGGACTACCAGAATCACCCATACATATACCCCAAGATTGTGGATCATCTAAATAACCTGCACATAAAAATCTACGATGATTTCTGATTGGCCAATAACGTTTATCACATTCAGCATCATTTACTAACGGTAAGTCAATAGTTCGTAAATATAATGGAACAGTTACAAGTGGATATTCGGATAAAGATCCCCAACCAGAAATTCTTAATTCATTATTAACTGAATGATCATTGAGTTTTGGTAAACAAATTCTTTCTACTGCTCCTACACCATTTTCACCTGTTTTAAAAACTAAAGGCTTTTCTAATTTAATTAAAGCAATATCAAAAAGTAAAACTAAATATTGTCCAATAGCATCAAACGGATCATAATATTTTTTATATTCTTTAACATAAATTCTTTGACCTACATTTTCTGAATTGTTCCAAGATAAACTACCAGCAACTATTGAAATATTAGGTTTATTTAAACGTATTAAATTAAATTTTCTGAATTCTAAACAATGTGCTGCGGTTAAAATCCAATGAGAATTTATAATTGATCCACCACAAATATGACGCCAGGAAGGTGGACTTGTTTTTTTAGGATATCTTACTAATACTTGAATCGATACTTGCCAAGGGAATTGACCTGGATTAGCAATTTGTCCGTTAATTATACGTTTTTCACCAGTTAAATTTGCTTCATCTTCATTATTAAAATAAGTTTCATTATTACTTAAAGATGCTTTATCGGAGTTATATAATTGTGAGTTTAAATTTTTAACAACTGTTTCTAAGTTTCCTTTTTTTTCTAAATCATATAACAAACTTGAGTTTGATGAAACAGTTTCATTGAAATCTAAAAAAGGTATATTTTTATTAATTTCTTTTGAGTTATATAAAAATAACTTTGTTAAATCTTCTTCCAAAAAATCAATATCAAAACTTCTACCGCATTCTTTGGGTGTAAAAACAACTTGATTTATATTTTCATTCAAAGAATAATTAATCTTAGGTTTAAATAAAGTATCTTGATTAGTATTAGAAAATGAAGAAAAAGTATTTTGTAAAAATGAATTATTTCTAGATAAATCATTTAATGGTTTAACTAATTTTAATTTAGACACATAGTCATTTATGAAACCATAAAAACTAGCTTGAGTATTTAATAGCTCAGTTTTTTCAATTGAAAAAGTTTGAATAAAAAGTTTTTCACTTATCAATAAAATATAAAATATCAATTTATTTAACAGGTTCATTTTTGAAAGAAACTATTTATAACTTAAACTTGAAAAAAAATTGGTAAAAAATTTTATAAAATGATTGGATAAATTAAAACTTTGTTTTTTAAAGAACCAGTTTATTTTTTTAAGAAAATAGTTCTAAAAACAATTTAACATTTGGTCTTTAGTTGTCAAACAAGAAATTTTTTAACTTCATTAAAAACAACTTCAAAACTTTTGGGTTGATTTTCAGATTTATTTATCAACTTAAGAAAATTAATTTCTCTAAACCATGTGTGTGTTAAAATAGATAAAGAGTTTAGTCTATATTTAGGGTTTATAATTAATAAACCATTCAAAATATTATTAAGACTGATTGACATTTTGAAATTATAAGTTGATTTTTTGTTTAAAATTTTAATTAGACTACATAATATACCTCTTTTACTTAAAAAAGGTGACTTTCCTGTTGATAATTGATAAATAATTATACCTAAAACCCAAAAATCTGATCTTTTTGTATATTTACCATACAAAATATATTCTGGACATAAAAAATTTAAATTTGTATATAATTCTGTCGATGAGTTTTCTTCAATATTTAATTTATAAAATTGACTTATATCAATTATTTTGATATAACAAAATTGATTTAAAAAAACATAACTTAAATTTAAACATCTTAAAATAATTTCACATTCATGTAAAAATTGAATAACTAAAACAAATTGGGCAGCAATGAATTTAACAACTTCTTCATTAAAACCTTTATCATAAACTTTCAAAAATTTATTTAAATTAATACCTTCTGCTTTTTCAAAAATAATATAGTAATTTATTTGATCTTCAGAAAAAGAAAAAAATTTAGGGAAAGGCCAAAAATTGAACGCGTTTAATAATATACATTCTATTTTAATTATGTTTGAAATATTATTTTCATTCAAAAAACATTTTTTGTATTTTTTAGAAAAAAATTCTTTTTTGTTTTTCAAATCTTTTACTAAGTATAAACTGAATACATTGGAATCAAAATTGAATACATTTAAAAAATCATAATTTGTAATTGAATCCTTTTTTATTTTTGAATCAAATTTTAATTTTGTATCATTTGAAATTTGATTTAATTTATCGAAACAATATATTGAACTTGAATTTACATTTAGAAAAAAATAAAAATAAATTTCTTTTAAAAAATCTTTCAAAAAAGAAAAAAAAAAGAAAATGCTTTTTTAAACTTGATCATCCAAAATTTGATTAAAATTTAAATTTCTAAACATATTGGATAGTCTATTTTTCATTATTTATTTACAAACATTGAAATTAAAAAAATTAAAACTTTAAGTCTTAAGTGTAAATGAATAAAAAATTTAAAAAGAAAAAAATTATTTATGATGAATCTAAACAATTATTCAAAGAACAATCTCCTAATTCTTTTTGACTTAACATTGTAAATGGAATTTTTTTGTTTTGTAGCTCTTTTTGACTCCATAGTAGAAGTTTAACTATTTGAACTAAACTGGGTTTAATTGTTTGAGATAAACCAGATTGTTCTTTAAGTATTGTTTCATTTACTTCTGAAGCAAGCTGTTGTCTATGTGAATAATGCAAAAGATCTTTATATGGTGAAGTTTCAGGATTATCAAAAGCAAGTAAAGCTAATGTGCGTTCTAATTCAGAAAGCTCTAAATAATTTTCATCAACACTCAACTGTTCTTGAGCAAACTTTAAAGCTGTTTCAATTTTTTGTTCTCTAATCAGTTCAATTAATTGTTGTTGCTGAAATTAGAAAAATAAATTAAAATTAAAGTAAAAAAAAAAAAAAATTTTTTTACTTGAAGTTTAAAAAACAAACATCTATTATGATCAATAAGTTCAGGATAATGTTGATTAATTAACCACAAAGCATTTGCAATATTTCCTTCTTCTATTGCAGCTCTAACATGAATTCTTTGATCAAATTGCTTATTAGTTTCAGACAAAGCATCATTGTTTAATCTACTTATTTCAATACCAGCTTCTAACTTAAATTTTTCTGCTGCTTCTTTGAATCCTTCAGCAACGAGGTAGTCCATAACAATTTTATTAATTTCGGTTCTTTTTACTGGCATTTTTGAATTAATTTTCTGAATTAGTATTGTTTTAAACAAGAAGAAAAGAATTTAAGTAAAATACGTAAGAAAATCAATTTTGTTTTTATTTTTTGGTTTAGTTAACTAACGGCCCCTAACGATTAAGCTTAAAATAAAATGCTATTTACACGGCTTAAGAATTATAAAACAAAAATATTTACATGTGATTAAAATGTCTGATGTAAAATTCTTTAGTTTTTCTCAATCCAAAAATTTAGCAGAATTTTTAAAAAAATGTGATGATAAAAATTACAGTAAATCAAAGAATCAAGATGATAAAAGAAACCAAAAAAGAAGTTTTAACTCATTAAAAAAAAATGATTTTTTGTCTAATAAAAAACAGAAAAAAAAAGATTTAAGATTAACTAAGAAAATTGGATTAGAAAAAGAAGACAATGATAGAAGTAAAATATTAAGAGATAGTTGTGTTCAAAAACTGATGAGTTCCCAATTTAGAAATATAAATCAATATTTGTATGAAAATCCAACAATACAAGCTATACGTTACATGACACCAGAACTTTTTGAAAAATATCATGAAACTTATGCGAAAATAGTTGAAAAATGGCCTGTTAAACCTTTAGGTATATAATATAATTAAAATTTAAACTGATTGAACTAATTTTATTTTTTTAGATATTTTAATTGATGAAATCAAACAAATAATTTCTAAAAGTGAACATCCAAAAACTATTTCTGATATGGGTTGTGGGGAAGCTATTTTAGCTAAGAGTTTAGAAGATTTAAACTGTACAGTGCATTCCTTTGATTTAATTGATCAAAATAAATATATAACTAAAGCAAGTATTGATAATGTACCATTGAGTGAAAATGCATGTGACATACTTGTTTTTTGTTTATCATTAATGCCAACAAATATTAAAGATTGCATAATTGAAGCAAATAGAATTTTAAAAAAAAATGGTAATTTGTTTATAGCAGAAGTAAATTCAAGATTTGAAGATTCAAATTTTAAATCCTTTATTTTTACTATGGAAAAACTAGGTTTTAAGTTGAAGAAAAATTTTATTTTGAAACCAGATAATTACTTTGTAATATTTAACTTTAAAAAAACCAATAATATAGATAAAATAAAAGGGTTACCAAACATAAATTTAAAACCATGTAAATATAAGACACGATAAATAAATAAACTTAAAAATTTTATATTTATAAATAGTTTTTATTCCTAAACATTTAATTTAACAACAAATGTTCTAAAATTATTTATTTTGAACTAGTAAGATCAATTCCTTGTTTTTTAAGTTCTTCGAATTCAACTAAGAAAAAAAAAAATTTTAATAAAAACTATAAACAAACTTCAATTAGAACTTACTTTTCTGTTTTCTTTGACTTTCTTCAGCTTTTTCTTTAGCCCAAATTGGTTCCATTTCAGCTAAATAAGCTTTATGTTTATCTTCTTTTCTTTGAAGATAACCTATCAAAAAATAAGAAAAATTAAATTAGTCTAATTTTTTAATTAAATGAAATTAAACTTACGATTTCTAGTTACACCATAAAAAATTCCTAGTCCTAAAAGTGACCATCTTAAAAGCTAAAATTTTTCAAAAAAAAAAAATTAAAATAAGCAAGGTTAAATACTATTTAAAATTACTTTAATTGTAGGATTAATTTTGACTGGTGGACCCAAAGGTTCTAAAGTGGCCATTATGTTTTCAAAAAATTGAAATCAGTATAGAACTTTAATTAATTTTTAAATTATCTGTTTACGAGTTTCAACTTTTGCCCTTGCGGAATCAATGTAATGATTTTAATAACAAGCCGCTGGTTAAAAAATTGAAAGCTGAAAAAAGCGCATTTTTCAAAAAACTATTTAAGCCAATTTTATTTTGGCAAAAAAAAACATATATTTCAAAGAATTTTAAAAAAGCAAATATTAGTGAAAATAAATTCATTAAAAAAGATAACTTTAAATTAAAAAAAGTTTCGATAAAAAACTTTAAACTTGCTTTTAAAATTAATTAAGAAATTAAAATAAAAAAATTGATCTTTATTGATTAAATAATTCTTTTTAAATAATTTGAACATAACTTTATAAAATCAAATATAAAAGTTTGAAAAAAATTATGTTTTTAAATATCTTTGAAATGAAATGATTTTTAAATAATAAATGGTTCTTATTTATAAATTTATCTGCTTAGAAATATCGAAATTCTCCTTTTTTACCTTGTCTTTCCATCCTCACCCAATCTCTACTTTGTCTTGACATTTGTGCATTATTAGAATTATGAATATTCAAGTCTAAATAATTTATTTCTTTTACAATTGTATTAGGAACATGAGCAACTTGGCCTCTTGAATTAGCTGTTTTCCACCATTGCCTTGAACTATCTAATAATTCAAGTATTTCTCCTCTGAATACAGTTAATTCTTTATCATTATTAGCATTTCTTGGGTAAAGAACTCTTAATATTTTTGCATTTCTTTGCTGTAATTCATTAAGCCAATTTTTTTGTTCAATTTCTATTGATTCTAAAGGCATTGAGTTTTCTTTAAAGAAAAAATTAGAAAATATTTTTTGTGAAAAAAACTTTACTTACCTCTCATCATTAAATAAGATTTTGACATATTATATTGATTTAAGTTTTGACCAATTTCTAAATTATCTTCTCGATCATCACTATCAGAACAATTAAATGTATTATTCATTTTTTTATTCAAATGTGTTTGTTTTTGAATAGATTGATGGTGTTCTAATTGTTCTGCTGTAGGTGTAAAACCAATCAGTTCTGGTTCTGTTATTTGTGGAGCCCATCCATCACTAAAAACAGGTTGATAAATTGGAAATTTGAGTGTATTTACATGTCTCTTAAATTTATAAAAAAGTTATATTAATTTAATACACTTAAAAATTTGAAAAAACTTACAACTTGTGTCCAATTAGGACCAAGAGACTGCCAAAGATCAAATTCTTTACTTGTACAACAATTCGATAATAAATCAATAGCTTCATGATGTAAAAAAGGCATTTCTACAGCTGTTGCGTCAATTGGAATATTAGCTGTTCATGAACAATTATTTATTAATCTATGATAGTTTTAAAAGAATTTTTTTGAACTCACGATTGTTTTTTGCTGCTTCAATTATTATAGCTAAAGGTGTAAATAAAAAGTGTACAAGTTCAGGAGCATTAGGGTCATGAATGTATCCTTTGAGTTTTGCTAATAAATTAAAAGAAAGTTTAAATTTACTCAAAATTTCAAAATAATCTTCTTCGCTTGGCCCTCTAGCTCTCATGGCGATCATTCCATCTCCGCCGTTTAAGTTTCCTGAAATTATTTTATTTAGAATTTTTTTTTTATTATTAAAAGTTTACCTTTTTTTTTATGATTTCTAATTTGTAGTTCTTTATACGCTGCAGCAGCATGCTGTAATCTTAAAGAAAATCTCTCTATTTCATCAAAACAATGATTCAAAATTGTTACATATTTTTCTATAGATAAAGGCTAAATAAAAATTATTATTTTTGAAAATCTTTTTTAATTCAAAACTTACTTTCTCATAGTTATGACGCTGAGGAGATGTCAATAAATTAACATCGTTATTTGCATTGGTTAAACTATTACTGTGATTAGAAGCTGTATTATTGCTATTTAAACTTGTTGAGCTATCATTTTCACTTATATTTCTTAATTGATCTCTAGATTCAGATGAGCTATTAGTTGTAATACTTGTAACATCTTGATCTCTACTGTTTAAGTTTGGTGAAGATTGTTCATTTCTATGAGGTGAATTAGATCGTTGATTACTGGGTTTTCTGAAAAAAGAAAATTAATTTTCTTTTTTTAAACTATTAAATTTTATATTTACTTTTCTCTTTGAGCAGCGATTGCATTAAAAACTGATACAGCATCTTTTACTTTTATTGCTGATGGCCCTTGTTGGTTTGATTTATTAGATTTGTAGTTTATTTGATTTTCAGTTATTAAATCATTATTACCATGCTTAGTCATCCAATTATTTAAATCTTCAGAAATTTTTTGAGCGTAATCTGATACACACTGAAAGATGTGTAGTTCCTCTTTATAAAAAAAAATTGAATTAAATGTTATTTTAAGAATTAAAATTCTTACCTTCACTTTCTTTTGGATGACGAACTGTAAACATTAATATATTATCATAAATGTGATTAGAATGACTAAATGCTATAGGCTGATGAATATTTGCAACTGGAAAGTCTTCAACAATATCATTTGACTCACGATCATAAATTAACATATTACTTCCTTATGAAAGAAAATATTTATTAAAAAAAGAAATAAACTTTCTTTAAATTTACCTTCTATTTGAATTGTCATTTTTTGAGTCCATATTCCTGATGTTTTTTCCATTGCAAAAAGACGTTGTAAAGCAACTTTTGGTGTTATTTGTTGCTGAGTTGGCATCATTGTTGAAAAAGTTGCTAGATGTTCTACATGATAACTCTTTGTAGAAAAAAAAAAAATTAGAATTCAATAAAAAGTTTTCTTTTGTTCTTAATTTAACTTGACAAAAATTAATTTTTCAATTAAGTTATATTCTATAATCAGTTTTAAAACTTACCATAGTTAATTTTTTTTGGTAATTTAAACTTTATAAATAAATTTTTTTATCTTTTTAGATTTTTTTAACTTATAAACACCTGTTGTCTTTATAAAAACAGGTAATAATCAACTTCCTCAAAAAAGCGAAATTATCAAAAAAAATTGTTTCACTTTTTATTCAAAAACTAAATTGCTGTTTTAAATTACGATGGTTTTGAACATTCCAATTAATCTGGCCAACAGTTGAAAACGTAAACATATACAAACACCTGAACAAACACTGTTGAGCAGTTCTTGTTTTAATTTTTTTTTTTGCCACTCACTTTACTCTTTCTTTAAGTAGCTCTTTTTTATTTATTATAAAATTTTTTACTTTTTTTTTTGTAAATAAACACACTCATAACTTGCTAAACTATCCTAATATACTTTTTTTTCTCTTAATTAGATTTAAGTTAATTGAAATTAAATCGAGTAGAATGAAAAAAACAAATTAATTAAAATAAGTTAATATTTAAAAATTGAAAACTTTACTTTGAAAAACAAAAGTTTTAACTAATGAAATTTTTGAGACAAAACATGAAATTTAATCAAGTTTTTGTTTGTTCACAATTAAGTTGTTTTTAAAATTCAATTTTTTTTATATAACTTTATTTGTTTAGTTGATTAATTACACAAACTTGATTATAAAAATTAATTTTAAAAATTTTTCAATTGAGATTTTTAAATTTACACAAATTTAATTCTTAACCGGAAATTATATTTCATCATTTAGTTTTAAAGTAAAAAAAATTTTGGTTTAAAGTTTTTAAAATTTAAGAAAATTTTCATTTACTTGTTTCACTTTAAATACAAAAAAAATTGAACCTGCCATTTTGTGCAATTAAAATGTTTTCTTTTGAAAGGCGGTTTCTACTTAAAAATTATTGTTGAATAAGTGGTCAGTTCACTTGTTTTACTTATATATTAAGCTTATATATAATTGAACGTTAAATAAATCATTACCAAAAGTCTTTTTAATCTTTTAGGTAACGGAATTTTTTTTCACTTTTTAATTCTACAATTAAAGTATCAAAATATATTTTTAAATTATAATTCCTTTGAATAGCATTTTTATCAAAAAGGAAAAAGTTTTTTCTTTAAATTTATGCAAAAGCTTATGAATATAACTTTTCACTTAATAAATTAAAGAAAAAATTAGTTTTTTTTTAATTTGACCAATTAATTGCTTAAATTAAGTTTTCTTTTTAAAATATTTTAAAGCCTATTTTTATTCTAAAACTATTTTCTTTAAGAATATTTTTTTGATTTAAATTATCTAAACTACAGTTAATTTTTATTTAGTCAATAAAAACTAATGTTAACAATTAAATTTCCAAACATTCAAGTTTTTTATTTTAAAACTTTGTATAAATAAAAATGATTTTAAAGAAACTTTTTAATCACATTTAATTAAAACTTTTAGGCTAATGATATTCCTTTTTTTAAAAAAAAATCAGTTTTTGTTTATAAAATTTTTGATACATTCGTTTAAAATTATTATAAATGACATTTAATCAATGAAAAGTTTTCATTCATGTTCTGTCAAAAACTTCATTGATTCTACATTTAAAACTTAATTATTTGCTAATTAGCTAATTTGAAATTCTAAAAAAGTTATATTCGAACTTTTAACTGTAGTTTCAATTAATAAATGAGTATAAAAAAGTACTAAAAAAAAACTTTCTGTCTTATTAATTTCTAAAGGTAAAAAGAATTATTAAATTTTGTTTACTTAATCAGCTAAAATTAATAAATAATTTAGAATTATAATTAAAAAATATAATTATTCTAAAACTAAATTATAATTGAAATTAAGTCTAAACTTATGTATATACTAAAACGTATAATAAAAACATATACAAAACTACACGAAAATATCAATATGGAATAATATTTTTAAGTTTAAACAACACAGAAACTTATATAATTAATAAATAAAAATTTTTGTGAACTTAAAAACTTTTAAATTAATTCGAATGATATTAAGAGTTTAATTAAGTTTAAAAAAATATTATGCCTTTAATAATATACTTAAACCAGCAAAACAAATTTATAATTCTTTAATGCTTTTAGTTAAGAATAAGATTAAAGAAAAGTTTTAAGCAAAACGTAACTAATAGTCACAGATAATTAATTTCAAATTAGAAAAATTAAATAAATTTAAAATTTAGATTGATCCATAAAAAAACACCTTAATTTTTTTTACTTAAATTGATTAAAACTTTTTTAAGTTTTTCTTAAATTTTTGAGATAAGCAAAAATTAGAAAAAAATTCAAATTTTTCAAAAGATATTAAATCAAGATTAAATAAACTTATTAAAATCTTATAAAGTTTTAATCTTTGAATTTAAAAAAAATTTCGATAAATACATTTGTTTCAAAAATAGCAAAAAATAAAAGTTCTGAAGTTTAAACTTTAATAATTCTGTTATTAGTAATTAAATGTTTAAGAATTTAAAGTTTGCCAAGTTAAAAAAATTTTAGCCGAGTTTTCAATAAGCTGTAAAAATAGCAAATTTTTTTCACAATTTAAAAATTGTTTTTTTGATGCATGCTTAAAAACAAAGTTTGAGACAAATTCATCAATTCTTATTTTAAATTTCTCAGAAGACCAAAATTAACCAATAAAAATGTTTTTAATGTATTATTTAGAAAATGATAAAAGGATTTATACTTTATCTAAAACTGATCCTTATGGTAATCCAACAAAAAGTGCACATCCAGGTAAATTAAAAATAAAATTCATTTTTTTACTTAATTTAATTATAACTTATTCTTTTTTTTTCTAGCTCGTTTCTCTACTCAAGATCAATTTAGTAAGCAAAGAATTTTACTTAAACAGAGATTTGGAATTTTACCAACACAACAAAATAAAAAAATGTAAACATGTTCTATTTCTATTAAAAACAGATTTTCTAAATCATTCCTCTGTAATTTCAATTAAGTTCATATTTAAATAAATATCAATTTTAAATAAAATCAAACAAATTCTCGTAAATTATTTTAAAAATTAATTTATTTTTTTCGTGTTTTAAATATATATATGTATAAAATAGGGGAAAAGTTTATAACATTTTAAAAGAAAAATCCTAATAGTTTTCCACCAAGATGCTTTTGCCTAGCTTCTACATGATCCATGATACCACCAGAAGTTGTTAAAACTAGGAAACCAAATTGACGAGATGGTAAACACTTCTGAGTATGGGATTCCAAGTTATTTAATTTTACATCGAAACGTGGACTGATAACACCACATTTAATTAAACGACCTGTTAAATTAACAACAATTTTACCAGAACGATGATCATCTACAACTTCAAATTCACCAATGTAACCATGTTTCATCATTACTTTTAAGAATTTAATTATAACTTTTGAAGATGGTCTAATCAAAACTTGACGTTTTCCGGCCTTTTCAGCGTTGTTGATGCTTTTTAAAGCATCTGCTAAAACATTCATACGCACCATTATGATAATTAATTTAACTAACTTTTTTTAAAAAACAATCAGTTTAATAAATTAAATAAACTAAAAAAAAATGGATATTTCAAAACATTGGCGTCTGTATGGTATGAAGTGTTTAAAACAAGCGAGTTTGCAGGAAACGGAAAATTCTAAATTTAAGGGACTGTTTAAAAATTACGATCTCTAGTATTTTTGTTTATTTTTTTTTTTTAGTTTTTAAATTTTATTTACTTTTAATACATTAAAGGTATTTATATAAAAGCGCATTTTTTAAAAACTAAAGGTTCAAGTTAAATGAAGCGCTTTTGGAATATTTAGATAATCCTATTATAGTTGTTTATAAGTAGTTTAATGAAGAATTTTACGTATGTTGATATTACATATATTCTAATTAATGCTAAATAAAAGTGCAAAACTAAAGATAAATTTTTAAATAATTTTAGCTTAGTTTTATTTTAAACTAAAGGATTTTTCATCTTTTTGATAAAAAATTTTTTGCAACAATCGAATCTAATATTTTTCTATAAAAATTTGAAGTCAATTTCTCAAAAGCTGTTGATAGTTTTAATTTCACACTTAATTTTTTTAATAAAAATTTATTTGAGAATCAATTAACTCTTATGGTTAATTTAAATTTAATTCATTAAAAATAATCAATTTAAGCCTTTACTTTTTGAAAAGAGTTCAATAGCTTTTTGAAGTTAATTTTTTTGATAAATCGTTTTTAAAGTTTTTGTTTTTTAAATCTAGAGAGCGTCTCTTAAAAAAGAAAATTTTTATCAAATTTTTTTAATTTTACCCAAATGATTTGAATTTTTTTTCAAAGCATTTTTATTAAATAAAACTTAATAAAATACAAACTTAATTTTTTAAATGTTTTGCCATTTCAAATTATTCTAAGAATTTTTTTTTCGTGAATTTTTTTTGAACTGTAAAATCAGTTATAGTTTTTGAGAAAATTCAAGTTCAAAAAATGAGAACTGAAAAATTGTAACCAAAAAAAAGAAAAACTTAATAAGTTAAAAGCATTTTTAATTTGATTATTAGTTTAAAGATTGACTAAGGTCATCAAAAGCTAATATTATTTTTTTGAAAAGTTTTTCTTAGTATCATTTAAAAGTTTTTCCGAAAAAAAGTTTGAAATTAAAAAAAGATAGTTTTTGTAAAATGAAAAATTATTTAAAAACTCAAAAAAAAGTTTATTCAAATTTAATTTGAAATATCATTTCCACCATAAAGTTTGAAAAAATTTTTGATATCTTATTCAAATTTTTTTTAATTTCTCTTTTTTATTTTCCAATTTTTTTTAGATTTTATTTTTTGAGAAATTTAAAATCGAAATACAAATATTTAAAATTCAAATATTTATATTAGACGATTTTATGTAACTTTTTTTCTGAAAAATATAATCTATTTTTAAAGTATTCTTAATTTAAATTTAATCTTGATTAACTACAAGATAACTTTAAAAAACCAAAAAAATAAACAAGTTAAAAAAATTTCAATAAAATTCCCTTTAATAGAAAAGAACAATTGATGCATAAAGTTTATTTGTGACATATGAAAGCTAGATTTAGTATAAATAAAATCACAAGTTATTTGAATAAAATTGACATTTCTAATAATTTATTCTTATATAAACTATTTTTTACAAACATTTTCCATCATCAATTTTACCAAGTTTTTGGTAAAAAAATTGTTTGAAGAAGAAAAAAAACTTTAAAAGCTTAATGATTGTTTTGTGTCATTCATAAGTTATTCTCTTGATTTAGTCAAAGATTTTAGAAATAATTTTTCAAAAAGTTCTCTCTTGATTTTTAAAGAATATTTGATTTAGGGTTAATTGTGAAAAAATTAAAGAACAAATTTCTCTAATAAATTTTTATTGATTTAAACCAATTTGATTAATAAATTTTTTAATTAAAATCATTCCAATTATTTATAGGATCGATAAAGAAAAAATATTTACCAATTAAATTCACAAAAAAATTTCCTTCCAGCTGAAAAATTTATTTTCAGAAAAATTCTTTTCATTTGTTTCAATATTAAAGAACAGATTGAACATCTAAAAATGAAAAAATTAAAGCAAGCACGTAAATTATTTGATTTTATTGAATCTTTTTTCTTCAATACTTAAAGAACCTTAAAATTTTAATAAAGCTTAATTTAATATAAATTACTCAATCTTTTATTTAAAAGTTATTCATTTTTATTTATTTCGTCTAATTATTTTAATTTAAATGAAGCAAACAAGGTTGAATTCAATTCATAAATTATTCCTTTATTTGAGCTAAATTTTTTTTTAATCTCTTAATATTTCCGTTTATTATTAAAAATATACTAACATTATAGGTCTTGTTTAATTTTTAAATGCTTTTCAAAATCTTATCCATTATTTTAGATTCTTTGCCTTTGTTTGCATATAAATACAAAAAAAACGACAATAAATTGAAATATCTTTGAGCTTTATGTTTTTATGATTCAAGTGTTTTATTTTGTAAGAGTAAATGATGGTTTTTATGTAAGTGTTTAATTTTTATAAAAACTACATATAAAAAGTAAATTTTCTAAACGGAAGTTCAAGTAACATCTTGCTTTTTAGAAGGCAACACCCATGCCACAAACAATTGTAAAAAAATTTAAAACTAAATGCGTTTGTTATTTCCGACACATTAATTATGGACATAAGAAATGTATGTCTTTATAAGTATTTTTTTTCTTTCTAAAAATAAAAAGGTTATACTCTTGTAGATTGAGATTATTACGTGACAATTTTATTTTGTTTGCTTTTTGAATTCATAACTTAGTATCAAATCAGTTAGAAAAATTATTCTAAACTTGAAATAATTTTATCTTAAGTTGAATAACTATTTGATTTCTTTTTTAATAATAAAGACAAATTGATTAAATTAGTAAATATTTATTTTTAATTTTCATCATTTAATTTCCAAAAAACTTTTATAGGCTTTTCACTTTTTAAAAGATTTAAAAACAAAATATAAATCTTCATTAGAATATAAAGTATCAAATTCTTCTTTAAAAAAAACCTCAAAAAAACTCTCTTTTTGAAAATTCTTTTTTTCAATTTTCTCTTTTCAAAATCTTTTGAGCAGATTTTCATCTAAATTTGCTATTTATTGAAAATTATCTTAATTATATAAAATTATTTTCGAATTAAATTTGAACAAATTTTCAACTGTTATTATCCAAATGTCATTCACATTTATTGTTAGCAACTATTTTTTTAATAAACAAAAATTGAAAAAAAATTTATGACACGAAAATCAATAATTGTAATTCAAAAATATTTTAAACCTTTTTAATGAATCTTTATGAATAAAATTTTATGAAGTACTAATATTGATCTTCAAACAAAAGAACAAATACTTTATAATTATCTTGAGAACTTTGTTTTTTCTTTCTGTTCATTTTTATTAGCTATATTTTTCATTGAAAAACTTCTTTAAAAATGTATAAAAAGTTTAAACTCTTTTATTTATGAAAATGAATAATTTAAAAAGTTTAACAATGAATTTTTTTTTCAGAATAAATTTACATTTTTAAATTGTAAATAAAATTTTAATTTAATTAACAAGTATTAAGCTATCTTCGTTTGAATTAAGAAAAAATAATTCTTTAAACTTATTTCTTATAAAACAGAATTGAATTAATAAAAGAAAAAAAACTATAATTAGTAATAAAGCAGAAACAAAAATTAACCAAAGTAATGTTAATTCATTAATTACACATGTTGTAGCAGAAATATTTTTTAAACTACTTTTACATATTTTTAAACTTCTTGATTTGGGTTTTTTTAAATTTTCATTTCTTAAATTTTCATTTCTTAAATTTTGATTCCTTAAATTTTCATTTCTTAAATTTTCATTTCTTAAATTTTCATTTCTTAAATTTTCATTTCTTAAATTTTCATTTCTTAAATTTTCATTTCTTAAATTAATTCTTAATAAATCTCCAAAACTTATATTTAAGTTATTTTCATTCTTAAAAGTTTTTAACAAAACTTTATTTCTTAAATTAAATTTAGAGCTGATATCATCCATTATTTTAATTTTAAATAAATTTTTATTTAAATTTGATTTTAAAAAACTTTGATCTGTATTAAGTAGATTTTTTTCAAGTAAATTTTGATCCGTATTAAGTAATTTATTTCTGAGTAAATTTTCATTTATATTTTTATAAAGTAAATCTTCATCTAATAAATTGAAATCTAATTCATTTTCGCTTAAAAATTGTTTTTTTAAACATAAGTTTTCAGACCAACAATAAACACAATTTTTTTGAGCTAAACATCGTTCACAATCATAATCCCAATTTTCACAATTTTTATTATTTGAGAAAACATCTAATTGATGAGATTTTAAAAAAACAGGTTTAATAAAATAAATTATTAAAATAAAAAAAAACAGTTTCTCAAAATTCATTTTTCAATAAAAATCATCCCTACTTTTAAATCTCTAAGCATTCATAATATTTGTTATAAAAATCATCTCATAGGATTAAATTTTTTTTTTGAAAAACATGAACGTGATTATTGAAAATCTTTTTTACTTTGTAACAATATTCATCTTTAAAATAAAAAAATTCAATTAAAAAATGAACTTTTTTTTGTTTGAACTTTATAAAATTAATTTAGTTAATAGATAACCTTGTTTATTGTTCTTTTATCAATAAGGTATGATGTGTTTTGTTTGATTAAATTCTAAAGCTTTAATTGAGAATAGCTGATTAGACTAAAAATAAATTATAACTCATTAAACAAGAAATGCATCATTTTATTTTTTTTAATATTCAATTCAAATATTTGTCTTTTTAAAAGTCTGAATTTAAATTCAAATTAACTTAATGTAAATATTGAAAATAATCTGAGTTCTTTAAATTTTAAAATTTGATTTTGACTTGCTGCTAGATTTCATTTTAGGCAAACTTTCTTCTAAAATATTTGCTATTTCTTTAGATTTATAATTTGGATAAGTGTTTTTAGATGAATAATTTTTTTCTGAATAATCCTTTTTTTTGTAAATTTTATACTTGTAACTTTCATTTGATAATTGTGATTTAGTTGAATTAGAAGGTTTCATGATATTCATTTCCATTATCCAATCTTTGGAACCTAAACCACTTGTTTGTTTTACTACAGTATAATTCTTAATTTTTTTTCTTTTACATATTTGACAAATTTCACAAATAATAAATGTTATAGCGATTATGATGACTATAAAAACCAAAAATAAAAAAAAAATTGTAAAAGCATTAGACATAAGACAGTTATGGGATGATACGTCTAATAAATTAAAGTTTTCATTAAGTTGATTTTTTTGAGTTAAAGGTGATTTTAATTTGCAAAAGTTTTCTTGGAAATATGTAAAAGGAAAGAAAATATTTTTATCAACACATGAAAATTCAGAGCCGTCATCATTGTATAAAGTTAAACATTTTTTGTCTTCTAAAACATACATACAGTGATTAAAAGACAAACATGATTGACAATCTTCATCATAAATACGGCAGTTTTGAGGATTTTTATTTTTTTGAGTTGAAAAAGAAATATCTTTTAAACTTTTTGTGAACTTAAAATTAGTATCACTATTAGCATTGGCAAAATGAAAATCACCAGTTTTATTTTTTTCTTTCCTTTTAACTAAAAAGGAAACAGTAGTTTTTGAATTAAAAGAAGAATCTTGAGTAGATCTCATGTTCAGCGTTGTCGAATTGGTAATTTGAGATGTTTGTCTTTTTGTAATGAGATGTGAAACAGTTGTCTTGAAATTAATATAACTTTTAGTTGATCTATTACTAAAGGTTGTATCTGAAGTTAAACCATTTTTAGTAGATACATTATGTGTAGTAATATCCACTTTTGAACCAAACTTAGATATATTACTGGTAAAATTGTTAGTTTGAGTTTTGTCTATTTTAGTATACGAATAAGAAGCAGTTGTTTTGATTTTGTCAGAGTAATTTTTAGTATTTACATTAGATGAAGTTGAACTAAACTTTGAAGTTTTATTGTTTAAATCATTAACTTTGTTTTGCGATTTTTTTGTACTAAATTGCAAAGGAGTAGTTTTATAGTTAAAGAAAGAGCTTTTTGTGCTTCCGTAAGGCGAAGATGAATCTGATTTTGATCCAAATTTAGTTGTTTGTCTAATATAACTACTAGTTTGATTTTTGTCTTTTTTAGTATTAAGATTTGAAACAGTAGTCTTGATTAAATCATATTTATTTTTAGTAGGTCCAAACCGTGAAGTTGAAACTAATTTAAATTGATTTGTAGTCAGGTAAACTGTTTGATTTTTTGAGTTTTGTGTACTAGAATGTAAAGGAGTAGTTTTCAAGTTACCAAAAGAATTCTTGGAAGTTCCATTAGATAAAGTAAAAGCATATTTAGGTAGTTTTGTAGTGAAGTTATCATTTTTGTTTTTTCTTTGTGTTGTTCTTACATTTATAGTAGTCGTTTTAAAGTTATTGAAATGGTTCTTGGAAGTTCCATAAGGTAAAGTAAAAGCATATTTAGGTATTTTTGTATTGTCAATGTTTTGTTTATTGTCTTTTTTTGTACTAATATAAGAAGATGTAGTTTTAATTAAATCAATTTTATTCTTAGTATTTTTATCACTTGAAATTGAAATTGAAATTAGTTTTGAGCTACTAGTTGTAAAACTATCAGTTTTGTTTCTTGTTTTAGGAGTACTAAGATGTGAGAGAGTCGTTTTAAAGTTACCAAAAGAGTTTTTATTAACTCCATAAGGTGTAGTTAAATTAAATCTAGAGTTTTTCACAGTTAAGTCATCATTTTGGAAGTTTTTCCTTTTTGTACTTGGCTTAAAAGTAGTAGTACTTAAGCTATTTAAAGATTTTTTAGTAGACTCATGACGGGAAGTAGAAGCATACTTAGATGTTTGTCTAATATTATCATTAATTTGATTTTTTTCTTTTTTTGTACTGTTTTGAGTAGCAGTAGTTTTTGACTTTTCATCGTATTTTTTAGTAGTTCCGTAATGTGAAGTTAGACTAATTTTAGAAGTTTTAGTATAGAAATCATTATTTTTAAATTTTTTCTTTGTTGTATTTGGTTGATAAGTTGTAGTTTTAAAATTATTTAAAGAATTTTTAGTAGTTCCATAAATTGAAGTTGAACCAAATTCAGGATTATTAATTGTAAAATTATTAGTTTGAATCTTTTCTTTTTTTGTATTACTTAAAGGAGTAGTTTTAAAATTACCAGAAGAACTTTGAGAAAATCCGTAAGGGGAAGTTAATTCTGATTTTGATCCTAATTTTGAAGTTTGTCTTATATTACTATTTGTTTGATTTCTGTCTTTTTTTGTACTGAAATATGAAGCTGTGGTTCTAAATAAATTAAATTTGTTTTTAGTTGACTCATAAGGTGAAGTTGAACCGTTTTTAAAAATTTGCTCAGTTAAGTAATCAGTTTGTTTTGGATATTTCTTTGAACTTGGACGATATGTATCAGTTTTTAAAATATTAATAGGGGTTTCAGTAGCTACATAATTCGAAGTTGTAGTAAATTTAAAGTTACTTCTTGTAAAATTGTAGTTTTGATTTTTTTCTTTTCTTGCAGTATAGAAAGTCGAAGGAGTAATTTTTAAGTTATCAAAAGAGTTTTTAGTAGTTTTATGATTCAAAGTGGAACTGAATCGAGAGCTACTATTGTATAAATTATTTGAATGTTGCTTTTCTTTTTTTGTACTCAAATGTAAAGGAGTAGTCTTAGTATCACTAAAAGAGTTTTTAGTAGTTTTTAAATGTGAAATTGAATATCGATCTGATTCAAACTTAGGAGCTTTGCTATTACGATCAGTTTTGTTTTTGTCTTTACTTGTGTTATAATTGAAAACAGTAGTTCTTAAGCTTAAGATGCTGCTTTTATTAAATTCTTCAGGAATTTTAGTGTATTTTAAACTATCTGATATGCTTTTTTCGCTGTAAATTCTGTCATTTATTTCATATAATGTTGTACTTCTTGATGAATCATTTAATTTTAATGAGTTTTCATTCCATGAATTTTTTTTATAAATTTTTTCTTCACTTGTGTGGAATATTTTTGTATTAGAGTTTTTACTTTGGAAAGGATTGGGTGTAATATTTGTATAAGTTGTGCTCTTTAAATCATCAAATAAAAAGTTTTTTTCTTTATTTGTTTTTTCTCCAAAGTTTGTTTCATTTAATTTTTTAATGTCTCTTTTTAGCCTTATTTTTTTATCTTTATTTATTTTCTGACCAAAATTTTTCCACTTTATTTCATCAACATTTTCATTTAAATTATTATCATTTTCTAGTTTTTGTTTTGATACTGAAATTTTCTCTTTATCATCTTCTAAATAAAAATCATTTTTAAAACTTAAACTTTTTTCTGTTTTTTTATTTTCTTTAATTTTGGTTTTTGAAGATTTTTCATTAAGTTTATTGAAATTCTTTACTTGACTTGTTGATTTAAAACTTTCATTCAATAAATCATTTTTCTCATTTTTTTTTGAATATTTATTCGTTTTTGGATTATTTGATCTATAAATCAAGTTTTCAGATTTATATTTTTTATCATCTACTTTTTGAGGTAAAATTTTTTTCTTTTCAATTTTCTCAAGTGAATTATGCTTATTACATTTTTTTTTCTTAGACTTTTTTGATTGATTAATATTTACAATTGAATTTGAAGAAACTGAATTGAAAAAAACTGAATTGGAAGAAACTGGATTAGAAAAAACTAAATTTTCATTAATTAATTTTTTATTTGAGGTAATCTTTTGAGAATTTAAGGACTCATAATTTTTATAATTATTTTCATTTTTATATATTGAATCACCATTTTTGTAATTCAATTTCTCTGATAAAATATTTCTTTTAAAAACAATTTCTTCATTAAATACTAGTCTTAAACTTAAAACATAAAAAAATATAAACTTAATTATCATTTTTTAACAAAATTTTGAATGTAGCAGCTTTTTTGAATCATAATAAACTTAAATTTAAATTATTTCATTTTATTGTTTTTATCTGTTTTACAATAATTTAATGACTAATTTTTAAAAATTGATTTATACATTATAATAGATATTTGAATGAAATGAAATTACAAATAGATAAAAAATAGATTGCATTTACATATTTAGGTATAAAAAATTAAGCTTTTGGAAAATGTTTTTTTTTCAACAATAATTTTTTCAGGATTATAGTTGTTTATTTAATTCTATTAATTTCTCTTTTTTAAATCTTATCGTTTATTTTGTTTCATCAAAAAATATTTCTACTTATTTTGTGAAATTTTTTTTAAATTTCAAATTTACTCTAATTGACTCATTACCGTTTTCTTGTAAAATTATTTTTCAGAAATTTTTTTATTACAAAAATCATTTTTAATATACTTTTTAACCTTATTTTCTCGAAATACATTTAAAAAGTTTTTTAAATTTTGTTTATTTAAATAATTTGGTTTTATAATTTTTTTTAATAAGTTTAGGTAAACTAGATATTTACAATAAAAGCATAACAACTGTAGTTAAGAAACACCTATGTTATTTTCAAAATATAATTTCTTAATTTTATTCATAATAGAAAGTAACTTTATATCTTAAACATCAAATTTACATAAAAAAAAAATTTTGATTAAGTAAAATGATTGATCTTAATAGGAATCCAAAGCTAAAACTTATTATTTTAACTTTTTGCCAATTGCTGTTAAATTTTGCTGGTATTGTAGTTTTTTCAGTTTTTTTATTTTTTAAGAAAAAAAATTCTGTTGAATTTGTGTTATTTACATGTTGTTTAATCTTATGTTTGATTGCTTTTATATTCAATAGCTTAATATTTTACTATTTTGCTAGAAAAATACCTAAATTTTTAAAACAAATTCGTATTGTGTTAATTGTTGGTATAAATTTGTTTATTTTTCTTTTTATTGGTGGCTCATTTTATTTATTTATCACATTTGGTAAACGTTGGCATGAAATTAAAATTTATGTACCTCATGCATTATCTTTACTTTTGATAACATTCATTTGTTTATTAATAAACAGTTTCGTTGTTTATTATCTTGAACTTGTAATAAAAAATCCAAGTGGATCTCAAGAATTTTATTATTCTGTTCCATGAATTTTAAAAAAAAATTTCAAAATTTATATGCTTAATGGAGTTTTTTTTAAAATTTCAACTAATTGATTGAAGAGTTTCAAGCTCATTTTTCTATAAAATACTTCAATTTTGAAAAGATAAGCAAATTTAATACAAAGTAAAAAGTATCAAAAAACTAGTAAATTATAACTGGAGGTAAAGTTTTTTTTTTGAAAAAGTAAATAGCATTAAATCTAAATACTATCTAATGTAGTTACTATCTAATGTTAAAGTACATAAGAAAGAAATTAAATAAAAAATAAATTGAAAAAGTAACAAATAGAATTGATCAAATAACTGTATCTAGTTTAAAATTTTAAATTCTCAATGGGAACTTTAATACCATTTTTTAGTTTTTTACCTTTTTTTTTTGTAACATTAATTTCTAAACCACTCTTTTTGATCTATTTTTTAAACGCAACTTACTATCAACCTAAATAAATAGACAACAAGAATCATAATTTCAATTGAAGTAATTTATGTTTTTATAAATAATTATGTTTCTTTATAGGTTTTTTATTTTGACTTTTAAATTCTCAAGTATGTAGATAATTAAAATTAAATTTAAAAACAAGCATTAAGTGTTTCAATATCAATAAATTTCTTTTTAAAAAAAGGTAAGCTAATGAATTGTTGGTTGAAAAATTTTATTAAATTAGACAAAATTTTTTTCAAAATTTTTTCAATAAGTCACTTTTGAAAGTTTTTTTTTTTTGATTCGCTTTTTTCTAATAAACCATTTTATTATAGAAAATCAATATTTCTTTTTTAGAAAAAAAAAATTAAAAAAGTTTTTCATAGTAAGACAAAAAACTGAATTAAAAGATGAATTTATTTCTTAATTTATTAGCATGAAACTTTTTATTTATTTACAAATTTTTCAATACAAACATTAAGTTTCTTGATTGCTGTTTATGTAAATCATTTTTAAATAATTGTTTTACAACTTCAATTCATTTAAATACACAAATTATTTTTTTGTTTGTAAAACAATTTGAAAAGTTTTTTTGAAAAAATACCAAGAAAAAAAGTTCGATTTTCAATTTAAAAAGCCTTAAATTTTATCTGATAAAAGTATAATTGCATTTGAATAAAAAATTTAGGAATTTTTAATGTAGAAGAAATGCCTTTAAAAAACGAAATTTATTTCTTTATTTAAAATATTGTTTTCTCATAATCTTTGACTTTTCAAAAATAAAAAAAGAAAACTTTGATTCAAAGAAAAAAGCTTTGTCTTCTTATTAAAAAATTTGCTACTCATAAAAATTTCACAAAAGTATCAATAATTTAGATTTTTTATGAAAAAGAAATAATTTGAAATTAAAATTTTAAAAAAACTTAATGATTCTTAAAATACTCAATCTTAATATGACAGAATAGATTTAAAAATTTTAGTGTACTAATTTGTTTATTTTTTTTAAACGCTAAATAAGCTTTTATTATACTAAAAGGTGCAAAAAAAAAATTGCAAATAGTTCAAAACTATAAACTTTAAATTGATATAAAAATTTAAAAAAATTATACAACAAAATACATTTTTAAATTGAAGCATAAAAAAATTTGTCGTTTAAATGTAACAAAATGCTTACCCAAAATTATTCAGTTAACCCTAAAGCTTTCTTTGATTTAATTAATATTAGGTGCTTAGTTTAAAAATATTTCAAAAAAACATGTTTTTATTGAAAAATAGATTTTTTTTTTCAATTTTTTCTCTATGATTTCCAACAGCTTGTAAAGTTAATTTAAGAAAATTCATTTTATTTTTCTTTAATTAAAACTTAAGAAATATTTTTTTTGTAAAAACTCATGAAGATATCAATTTTATTACTTCAAATCTTCTCATTATTGCTAATTATTGTAGAACAATTTATTTTCTTATTTAAATAAAAGTTTTGTTAAATTTAGTGTAAATACAAAGGGTTAATTATAGTTGATGTTAAACAATCGTATTAATACTCTTGAAATTATCTATACTAAATTATCTTTTAAAGACTTGTTTTCAGTTTTAATGAAAAATTCACTTATAAAAACGACTATGTTCACAGTTTTCTTTTCTCACAAAGATTGAACTTTATGTTACATTCTGAAAAAGTATATTTTATTATAAATAATTTAATAAAAATAATCTAATAGAAGTAATCTCAATCAAATATATTTTAAGAGAAGAAGTTTAGTAAAAAAATTTTTTTCTATAAAATCTTTTTTCAAATATTTTTTGAGAAAAATTCTTTGGTAAATATTCTTCGAAAAAATACTTTTGAAGAAAATATTGTTCGAAAATAAATGTTCAGTAATTATTCTCTTTTTTAATTTTTTTTACAGTAAATATTCTTCTAGTTGATTTTTTTTCAGTAAACATTCTTCTAGTTGATTTTCTTTCAATAAAATATTCTTCTAGTTGATTTTTTTGCAGTAAATATTCTTTAAAAACAATTCTTCTTTCAGTAAATATTCTTCTAGCTGATTTTATTTATATTCTTTTTGTAAATTTTCTTTTTGTGAATATTTTTCTTCTAAATTTTTATGTTAACTTTCTTTTTATAAATTTTCACCTTGCAAAATGTTTTTCTTATAAAGTTTCATCTTTTAAATATTCTTAAATAGATAATTCTTGATAGATATTCTATTAAAAAACAGTGTAAATAAAAAGTGTTTGAAAAAATATTTTCACAAAAATCATCTTTTGAAATAGTATTTGGATAATTATTTTTACAAAAAAAAAATTTGTTACTCTAATATTTATACAAAAAAGAAATAATTTAAGAGGAAATATTCTTAAAAAAACTAAAAATTAAATCAAATTTTGACTAAAAAAATTTGAATTTTTTAAACTTAACTTACTAAGAGAAATTGTTAAACTCTAATGAATGAAAAATATTTTATAAAATTAATGTAAAAGTTTTTTAAAAAAATGCATTTGTATAACAAAACATGATAATTTCATTAAATGAATTGTTGAAAATTTTTTAGCGTTGAATAAAAGTTGATTAAGTATATTAATGATTTGATCTTTATAAACTTTAATTGATTATTTTTTACATGGTCATAAATTTTAGTTGATTATCTTAATTTATTTTTTTCTACATAATTATGACTATTAAACAAGGAAAAGCAGATTTTTTTCTATTTTTTGATTATCTTTTTAAACATGTTTAATTTTTTGTTTATTCAAAACAATTTTTCCAATTTTAAAAAGACATCTTCATTGCAACCAGTTTTTGACATTTTAACTTTTTATTTTCTTAAGGTCATTTTTTATTAAAAATTTTTCATTTTTTATTTTATCAAGCTTTAGGGCCTAAATCGATTTTTGTTTAGGCTCTTTTTGTTGTCTGTTTATTAATTTTTCTAAGATAAAGAAAATACCTTTTATATTAATAAAAAATTTTTCATCGTTTCCTAAAATAAAAGATTTTTATCATCTGTTTTCTTTTGAAAACTTGATTTTTCTAATTGTTTGTTTTATAATTAAAAATAAATTTAATTCTAATTTATCTATTTTTAAACTTTAGTAAGTTTTTTTAATTGTTTATAAATTAAACCAATTTGTATGAAAAAAATATTTTTAAAACTTTCTAGATTAATTATGAGGAATTTTTTTTTTGATTCTTTTATGAAAAATTTCAAATTAATCATTAAAACAAATGAATCAGCAATGTTATTAAGAAGTTCTGTTTATGTCAAATTTTTTACTAAATGACCATTAAAGTTTTTTTTTTTCTTTAAAACGCCTTTTTAAACCAAGTTAACACCTAAAGTTTTATTAATTTTAAATCATCTCTTAGATAATAAATAGTTTAACACTGATGTATTTAATTATAATGTCTAGTTATTTATTAAATTTTAGGTTCATTATTTAGAAAAATTTTTTTTTTAGTCTGTACAATAAAACTCTTTGTATCAATAAACTTTGTTGAAAGATAAATGAAAATTAATTTAAACTTAATAATTTAAGTCTTATCGTACAATTCTTAAAAAAACAAAATTCAATTAAAACTTAATACTTTTTTTAATTACTTTGATGCTTCAATAACCAAATTCAATTGATTATGCTTTTTTCTCTAAATCATAACTTAAATTCTTTATGAATATAGCTTAATCGTTTATCAAAATCAAACAGTTTTTTTTTAAATAAAATTTAATTTTAAAAAACTATTTTTCAAATACGACGAAAAAAAAAGGATTTCGCTCGATTTTTTTCAAAGAAATAAATTAAAAGTTTTTTAAAATTTTTTGGCAAGAGTTTCCATATTTTATTTGATTTAAAAGTTTAATTAAAGAAATTTTTCAAAAAAATTTTTTTAAATAAAAACGGCCTAGGTGAAGTTAGTCGATAAAATTCTCAATTTATTTTGTCAAAAATCATTACGTGATTCGACCATTTAATACTTTTTTTAATCCAATAGTTTTATAGCCTTTTATTTTTACAACATATGACTCATCTAGTTTTTTTTTTTTTTTTTTTTTTTGAAGTTTATTCTTGAATACCTAGGTAGACAAAAAAAAGGCGGTATTTATGGATGTGTTATAGTAAAAATAAAAAAGGAAACCACATAACTTTGAAATAATTAAACATGAAGTTAGTAAAATTGTAAAAATAGGAAATATTTGAAAGATAATTTCGGAAATGGAAGTAAAACTAATTCTGAAGATTATTCAAATGATAATTTTAAAAAAAGATGATTTCAAAAATTTATAGTACTTTCTTTTTTGGTTTTAGACTTGTTATTAGTTTTGAAATTATTTTATCTTTTTTTAAAAACTTAATTTGAATAAGACTTTAAATTATGAAAATCTTTTTTCAAATTAATGAATTTTGATTATAAAAAATTAACAAAGAGATTTTTATTTGTTTTCTTTTTTTTTGTTAAAAAACGGAACACTGTTGAACCACGCCAAAGTGCATTGAGCCGATAAATTTAAAAAAAAAAAATTTCATTGACAAAGTCTATAGTTTAAAATTGCTGAATATTCTCTTATCTTTAAAATAGATTCTCTTAATAAAAAAATCGAAAAAGTTTAATGGTTTTGTCAATTAAAAAGGTAAAATTTTGTTTGTAAAGAATTTAAGGTGTTTTCTTGTTTGTTCAATGATTTTAATATAAAAAATATCAAGAGATTTAATGCTTTTAGCAAAGAAAATTTTGTTAAGAAACTAATCAATAATTAAACGCAAATGTATCTGCTCAAACTTTTAAAAACTTAGAAGAAAACTTTTCTCAAATAAACAATAAGATAATCCAACCAAATTTGATAAAATGTAGTTTTAAAGTTTTTTCTTTAAGATTCAGTAATCTACTCAATTCGCTAAATGTAATTTTCTTGTTTAACACAGAATTTTAATTTTGATTAAAAAGTTTAATTTTATTAGTTTTTTATAGGTTTGTTTTTTTAAATAAAATTTTGTGATTTATTATCAAGGTGGATTTAATTACTAAGATACTAAAAAAAACCTAAATGATCAATCAGTTTTTTAACCTTTTTTTTTAAAACAAAAGTTTTGATAAAAACTGTTTTTTTTTATTGAAGCATTTTAGGCAATTAAAGTTCAAAAGTCCTTTCCAATAGCACGAACCAAAAACTTGGTCTTTTTATTGTCAAAATTTTAATTTTTTTAAGTGGATTTTCTATTTTCATAAAGTTTGATTAATTGAAATTCTTTACTTCAAAAAATTTTTAAATATTTCAACTTAGTTTTTACTTTAATTTAAATCTCTTCACAAAATTTTTTTAATGAAAACTTTTTAAAATTTCTTATTATAAACTTTTTTAAAATTTCTTTTTATAAACTTTTTTTCGAAACTCTTATTCTTTAAACTTCTTATTGTAAACTTTTATTTTAAATTCTTATTAAGAAACTTTTCTGAAACTTTTATTGAAAACAACTTAATTTTAATGAAAACTTTTTTAATAAAAGTTTCTGTTTTTTTTCTATATATGAAAAGTTAATTAGTTTTAGATGCTAATAAGAAATTTTCAATTAAGTCTTTTTAATTCAAAAATCTGAATAAAGAGAGAAATGAGAAAAAAAATTTAAGTATCAAATATAGAAGTTTTAAAACAAACTTTTTTTTTCGATTTCAATTTTTAGATTTAAAGTAAATTTTTCAAGTTTTTTTTAGAATACATTATCTTGGTAATCGTTTTGAATTTCGTAAATTTGATGAGTTTTATCTGTCACGTGTAAAGATAAAACTTATAACCATATTTTTTTATTAAGTGATAAAAGCTTAAAAATTTTGATATAAAAATAATAAAACAAACTAAACATAAATTAAAGTTATAAAATGGACTAAGGAACAACATTAATAAATATTATCGTGTTGCTTAGATTAAATAAGATGTCACCATATAATGATACATTATAATGAGTTTGAGAAAAATTTTCTATTTTACCTTATCAATCTTAACAAAGCTAATGGTTTTTCTATTTTAGTTAATTTAAAAAACAATCGAAAATCTTTTATCTACAAGATATTGAAACAAAAAAAAATTTTTGATGTTAAAGATTCTCTAGTAAATAATTACCAATTTAATTATTTTTTCAATTCTGTTTCAATCTAATTCTTCATCAATTTATTCATAAAAAAAACTTTTCGTAGAATTGATTTTTAATTCAAACTTTTATCTAAATTAATATTTAAATTTATTCATTTAGTTTGATTTCAAACTTTTCTTTTTTAAGGAAAAAATTTTCGAATGCTCTGGTTAATCACTTTGAAATTTTTTTAAAACTGTTTTCAATAATCCAGTTGTGTGGGTGTGGATAAGATTATTTTATAAAAAAAATTTCTAAAAACTTCAATTCTGACCGCAACTAATGAACAGCTTTTTATTGCAGAAAAAAATAATTTAGCAAAAAGATGACTTTGCAAATGATTTGAATTATAATATTTTATCTTTTGGCTATAATGTTGGTCATTTTAAAAAAACCACAACCCTCTTTTTTATTTTGTTTAATTGTTGTGTTGAAAGTCAGTTTAAACACTTTTTTTATTTTAACTAATTAATTCAATGTTAGCCTCATTATTAAAACTTTTTTTTTTTTTTGGCTTATTTTCATCGTTTTTTTGAACTTTTTATGAAATATTATATTTTAAAAGTTCTAATTAATTACTTTTTTTGCGAATGAATCAAGTTAAAATTTTATTCAACTTTTCTTTTTTTATATTTTAATCTTAACATTATTAAAACTTAATCCTTCTGACATAACATGCCAAGTTTTAAAAGAATTATATACCTGCTTTTAATAATTCATAGAATTTTTTTATGGGGAATAGGTTTTGAAAGTTTCCTTACATTTTTGGACATTAGTCTTAATTTAAGCTTTATGTTTATAAGAGAAAAATTGTAGTATTATTGCTGACAACGCATAAAATATTTTTTAAAACATATTCTACCAACCATCATTGTCGCATCAAATCGCTTCATCCTTCTAGTTAAAAAAAAAATTATAATTCGATTTAATAATTACAAATTTCAACTAAATCAAAAGAATGTAGAAAATTTTATTAAACAAAAAAGCGTTGATTTTTAATGTATATAGGAAAGACATTAGTAACAAGACAATTAAATATTATGAATAAAATTTTTTTTTAAAATAAAACATTCTAAATTGTCTAATGACGATTTTCTAGCGACCCATTGATTATATTAAAACTTATTTTAACCAAAAAATGTCTTTAGTCATTTGATTGCTTATATGTTTTTAAGCAAATAAAAACATTAAGACACACGCCATAAAATGCATGAACAAAAATACAGTGAAACACGCATAGAACATTAATTTAGAGATAGATGGACAAGTATACGATCTTGAAAGTTTTAGCTTTTAAACCCAAAAGCACGCATGATTTTCTTGTTATGAGCATGCTCAATTTATTTTTTTATCGTTTTTTTTTTTTCAGTTTATTAACTAGAACTTTACCGTAATTCTAAGTTAGAAGGCACCGACCTTCAGTTAAAGTTTTGATCTCGTGTTTGTCAGATAATTTTAAAACTTTTTTTCAAAAATTTTTTTTCTAAATTTAAATGTGTTTGATTTGTCACTTATTGATTTTAGTTAATACCCTAATTTAATCAACTAATCTTTAAAAAGTTTCTGGTAAAATATTTTTGATTTTTTATTTTAAAAGTCATTATTTCAATCTAAGGTTTATATTGACAAGTTTTTGAAAAAAAAAATTTATTGTTTTTTTTTATCTTTTTTTGCATCCTGTGTATCTGTTTTTTAATCTATGTTAATAAAATTTAAGATATTTGTCTCATTTATTATCACCACACCTCTCATCCTGTTTTTATTAACGACTATCCAATTCGTAAATTAGGTTTTATTTCAAAACATCAAAATATTTTTTCACTTTAAATCATAAACTTTGTACTGGGCGGGCTTTTACGCAACTGAGTCTAAAGTTTGGTCAAACCTGGTCAAACCGGATTCACTTCCCATCATTGTTTACATGTTTAATTGTGTATATTTTTTTGCCCAAAAAATGTTGCTATGACTACTTTTTAATTTAAAATTTACCTTTTATAAAACATTATATTCAAGCTAAAAACGCATGCTCAATTTTCCCTCTTAAAACTCCTCTTTCTTTTTTAGCTTTAGTTTTTTTTTTTTTAATAACTTTTAGTTTCCTTTTAGAACTTCAAAGTCAATTTACAAAACTAAACTTTTTTCTTAATTGATAAGTTTTTGAAAAGTTTTTTTTTCTTGTGTTTAAGTAGACCCGAAACGCTATTAAATAAGTTTTTTTATTATCAAAAAGGTATATTTATAATTCTACCATTAAATTTCATAAGTTAATAATTCATAAAAGTTATCAAAGGATTAAAGTGTTTTTATGTTTGAAAATGTTTGTGAAATTTTTTCTAAAATTTTAAAACCCAAGTTTTTGAATTTAAAAAGATTGTTCAACTTTATAACCAAATCAAAAGTTGGATTAAAAATCAATTTAAAGTTTATTTTCAAAGTTTATAAACATTAGTTTGTAAATTTTTTTTATCAGTAAAAAAGTTTTTTTTGAGTTTTTATAGTTTTTAACAGAATTTTATTTTTAAAGTTTTCTTATCACTAAAAATGATAAAAATTAAAAATTGTTACCAAAATTTAAAAATCTGATTTGTTTTTAAAAAAAAAATAACAAAGTTTTACTAGAGTTTTAAACTGACAGTAGCAAAATTGCAGGTAATTTGAAAATAAAGTTATACTGCATTGATCTTTGAAAAAATAAGCAATATTTTAGCAAATGGCCTGTTTCCCAGAGGTAATTTTTTAGTTACCGCCATTAAATGATGTGCTGAGAAATAATCAAACTGGCCTGTTTGTTGATTTTGCGCATTTTTAGCTCATTGCCAGCCACGAAAAAAAAATTAATCAGATTTATACATAAATAAAGTTAAAAAACTTAAAAAAAAAAAAACTTACATTCTAAGAATGAGCCCGCTTAGCAGCTGCTTATTTTCTGACCTCTCCATCTGACCTCTCATAAACATCTTTTTCTTTTTTTTTTGATTGTTCTTAAACTTGCTATCTCTTCATCGTTATTTACAATCAAAAAATACCTGTTGTGTGTATCTATTTTTAATCGACTTTATTCAGCAAAACCAGAACAAGTATTAACAAAAAACAATTGTTTTAAATATTAAATTAAGTGTTTTAATTTTAATTGAGTTAAAATAAAGAAATAAAGACAAATTTTGTCTTTAATTGAGTCATTATTTCTATCTTATAAAGTACTAGGTTTATAGACCTCCCAAGCTCATTTTAGATTGACATTTTATTTGTGTGTTTTTGTATTAGCTGTTTTCTTTTTTTTATAACTTTATCCTAGTCTCTTTTCAATTTAAAAAGTTGCATACTTGATTTTTTTTTGTTCCTTACCTTTAATAAAGACCACATGCCAAGTTGAAAAAAAACATCTCAATCAACTTGCTTATCATAATCACTTAATTCTTTTAAGTTTGTGTGTGTTCTATTAACATTTTTTTATCAAATTTTTGCCTTCTTTACAGTTTAGAAAAAAAACGGTTTTTACTTTTAAAATTCTTGAATCTTGCTAATAAAGACTTCAAAAAAATAAAGGAGGTCGTCTTAGGGATAAAAAAAGTAAAAATTTTCCAGGTAAAAACTTACAAAGAAGAAAAAATTAGCTTTGCTTTAATTATAGGAGACTCTTTTTAAATTACTAAGAAAGATATTTTTTATAAAAAAAACTGTAGTCACACAGCAGTGTTTATTGCTTAAAAAGGTTGTTATAATTATTACATAAAATTACTCTATTTTAAAATTAGCAACTAAGGTTCAATTTCTAAGTTTTGTTTAATTTCCATTTCAAAGATCCACATGAACTTTGCTCATAAAACAAGTCAAATTTTTCTAATATTACATCTCAATCATTTTTCAAATTTTTTTGTTTTTTAAAAGAATTTTTTTGAAAAAAAATTAAGTTTTTTTTTTTTTTTTTAGTGTTTCTCTACCTAAAGAAGAGCATATTACATTGAGTTTTAATAATTAAAAAAGTTTAATAGAAAGTTTTTGGTGTAAAATTTACAAAAAAAGCGAATAATTTGAACTACTCGAGTGTATCTGTTAGTTTTTTTATATTGTGTAAATAAGTGACCCGTGACTTTGTAACAAACAAATGTGCTTAGTTTTAAAAAAAAAGCAACTAATGTAAATATCGTTATTAAAAAAATTCAACTTATAATTTTTATGATTCAATTGGATAAAAAATGTCTGTTTTCATTAAAATAAACCCAAAACTGTCTACATTTTTTGTGTTTTTTTAAAAATCTATTGTTTTTAAAATTCAATAAAGATGAATTTTAAAAAACCCTTCAACATTTTTCTACTTATTTTTTACTTAAGTTTCATACTTCAACTTGTAAATAGCTATTCTATTTATTTACCAAAAAAACATAATTATGTTACTAGTGAAATAATAAATGTAGCACTTGATCATCATTCAAATCATAAATATATTTATAGCTTAGAAGTTTTAGATCCTCATAATTCTTTAATAAAATTAAATTCCTCTCGATGGATAGATTTGAATCCTCAAACTGGACAAATTGTTTTAAAAGAAAAATTAAAATGTTCTGGTTCAAAATTAAAAACACTTACACCACGTCCTTTAAAACTTATTATTCAAGCACTTCAATATAGCTTGATTGGACCTACGCCTAGAACTGTTCAATTTTTACGTTTTCCTCTAGAAATATATTTTGAACATTCTAGTTGTGAGCCATTAGTAAATAATTTTTATGATTCATCAAATCAATTAGAAAATCAAATATCTAATTCAAAATACTTTAACAAATTTCAAGAATGCAACATTTGCAAAAATAATTTTGAAGATTTAGTTTTAACAACTGAAAATTTAGCTTTAATTCAACAAATTAATAATCATGATTCATCTAGTAATTGTTTTCATTATTCTCAATTCTTAACAAATTTAAATCAATTAACACCAAGTGCTTTTAAACAACAATGTAAATTAAAGTTTGAAGTTTTAAGTCAACCTTTAATAGATTATGATTTTCAAGTTGAGAACGAAAAATTAATTTTTGAAAAAAAATCAAGTAAATTGAAAACATTTAAAATTCAACAACATTTAAACGATTTAGTAGTAAGTAATAGCCATTGTCAGGATAAGGATATTTTTAATCTTAGTTTAGTTTTAATGTTGAATTGTGACCATAAAAATTTAGAAAAGAATTCAATTTTACTTTCATCTAAACAATTAATTGATGTAACATTAAGTAAATCAAACAATGTTCAACTAAATGCTAAAAATTTAAATCAGTTTATTCATAAAAGAAATTCTGAAATGAATAAGCATAAGATGAAACTTGAAAGTCATTTGAACAAAATAAAAAATAATATTTACTTTGTTTTAAATGACAACTTTTCAGACAAAAATGAAAAAACCCAAAGAAGTAAAAGAGAACTAAAAGCTAATAGACAAATGTCTAACCCTTATTTTGATCGTAATTTATATATTGTAAATGTTCCAGAAGAACAAGATAAAGGTTATATTGTAACTACTTTAACAGCCAAAAATCAAAATCCTAATCAACAAATAGTTTATTCAATGAATGCTATTTTAGATGCTAGATCTCAATCAATGTTTAAAATAGATGAATCTACTGGTTTAATTACTACAACAATTAAACTAGATAGAGAGTTTATGGATGTACATTATTTTAAAGTTTTTGCTGCCGAATTATTTTCAAATAATCATGTCACAGAAATTACTCATAATCAAACTGTTCAAAAATCTGCTCAAATAACTTTGCAAATAAACGTAATTGATATAAATGACAACGCACCAATTTTTGAGAAATTGAATTACGAAACTACAATAAGTGAATCTCAACCAATTAATACTGTAATTGGTACTGTTAGAGCAACAGATGCGGATGTTGGACCAAATGCAGAATTAGAATATTCAATTAATCAAATAAGTGTATGTAATGGAGTAAATATTCAGAATGAGAATAACTTGAAATTAAATAAAGAGTTTAAAAATAGTTTTAAAATTAATGCTAAATCTGGTGTTGTTAGTACAAACGTTTATTTAGATAGAGAAACTAATAGTTGTTATGAAATTACAATACAAGTCAATGATTTAGCTCAGCCAGGACTACGTAAAACAAGTGAAACAAGCATGATAGTTAAAATTAGTGATGAAAATGATAATTATCCTCAATTTTTAAATAGATCTTATTCTGTTTCTATAAGAGAAGATATTAATTATAATGAAAAACCATTGGTTATTCAAATAAAAGCTACTGATGATGATGATAACCTTAATTCAGTTTTACGATACTCAATCATTTCTGGTAAGTCAAATTAATCAAGTTTTATTTTTAGTTTTTAATTTAAATATTCTAAACAGGCAATCAATTAAATCATTTTAGTATTAATTCTTTAAATGGAGAAATTTATGTAGTTAAGCAATTAGATTATGAACAATTAAGATCTTATCGACTTATAATTAGAGCTCAAGATACAGGCTCTCCCCCAAAATCAAACACTACACAGCTATTAATTAATTTGCTTGATGTAAATGATAATGCTCCAGTATTTTATAATAGTTTAATTCAAGAAACTGTACCAGAAAACACAAAAGAAAATGAAAATATTTTAAAAATACAAGCTTTTGATGCAGATGATGGCGATAATGCAAAAATATTTTATGCCATAAAGTATAATGAAGTAGTAATTGATGAAAATATATATTTCAACCTTTATAACCAGTTAATGAAGAAAAACAAAAATGAGAATTACAAAATGATAAATGAAACAATATTCAGTAATTCAAGAACAATTTTACCTTTTAGAATTGATAATGAAACTGGATTGTTATATACAACAAAACAACTTGATTATGAAGAACAATCTGTTTTTGAATTTAATGTTATTGCACGTGATTTTGGTATACCTTTTAAAGAAGCAAGTACACAAGTAATAATTCGTGTTGAAGATATAAATGATAATAATCCTGTGTTCTTAAAGAAAAATTATGAAATAACGATTTCTGAACTGACTAAAGTAGGTACAGAATTATTAAAATTAAGTGCAACTGATTTGGATGAAAAGTCCAGACTATTTTATACTTTAATTAATGGTAATAATGACAATAAGTTCAATTTAATTAATAAGCAAATGACTAACGAAGCTATTTTAACTTTGATGTCTAAACTTGACTATAAAATATCTAAAAATTATCAATTAACAGTTCAAGTTTCAGATTCAGGAGCTCGTACAGATTTTTGTACAGTTTCAATTAATATCACTGATGCAAATACTCATAGACCAGTAATAGAAAAAATTATGCCTAATAACATGCCTATTCAACTAAGTGAAGATTTAGCTTTAAATTCATTGTTAGCAATTGTTGAAGCAAGTGATGATGATACAGGAGAAAATGCTCGTTTAACATTTTCTATTTTAAACAACAATGGTGTCTCTTTAAGCTCATCAAATAATCAAATAATTGATTCTCAAAATGATGAAAAAAATCAATTGAATACTACACGAGCTAATGAATTTCCTTTCAAAATTGATGCTAACACAGGTGTTATTACATTGACTCGAAAATTAGATAGAGAATTAGTTAGTGGATATAGTTTTATAATTAATGTCATGGATAATGGAAATCCGCCTTTATCTGATACAGTAAATCTAGAATTTGAAATTTTAGATGTAAATGATAACCGACCTCAATTTGAAAAATCATTATATAATGTTACAATAAATGAGTTAGTTTCTGTCGGCACAAGTTTTTTGACCATAAAAGCTACAGATATAGATCAAGGTATCAATTCTCAAATTCGATACAACTTAGTTGATGCAAGTTCAGAATTTGTCGGTCACTCAAATTTACCTTTTACTTCAAATTATTCTTCATCATACATTCAAAATAATTACAACTTTAACTTTATGAACAACAATAATCAACAACTTAATCAGCATTTTTTAATTGATCCTGTATCAGGAATAATTAGAACAAACAAGCTGCTTGATCGTGAAACTCAACCTGTTTATTATTTAATTGTTCAGGCTATTGATAAGGGTCAACCTCAGTTATCTAACACAACTTTAGTTGTTGTTCATTTAGAAGATGCAAATGATAACCCACCAAGATTCAATACAGAAAAATTTGTATTTTATATAGCAGAAAATTCACCATTAAATTCTGTTGTTGGTAAAATCAAAGCTGAAGATGCAGATGAAGGTATAAATGCAGTAATTAATTATGAAATTGTACCCGGTTTAGATGGTAATTTATTCAAACTAGTTGAAAGAAAACAAGAAAATTCTTGTGAATTGTTAACAAACACTGAATTAGATTTTGAGTCTAGTAAAAAAGTATACAATTTAGTAATAAGAGCTTGTTCGTTGCCATTGAGAAATGATGTAGAAATAGAAATTTTTGTTTTAGATGTTAATGACAATATTCCACGTATAAATGATTTTACAATTGTTTTCAATAATTATAAAAATCATTTCCCTTTGAATGTGATTGGAAAAGCACCAGGTTATGACATTGATGTTAACGATAATTTAAAATATCGTTTTGTTTCAGGGAACAAAGCAAATTTAATTTTATTGAATGAAACAACTGGTGACATTACTTTAAGTCCTTATTTAAACACAAATGTACCGACTAAAGCTCAATTTGAAATAGCAATTACAGATGGATTAAATGAAGCTAGTGCTTTAATGAACTTAGTTGTAAACTTAGTAACTGAAAATATGCTTCAAAATTCTGTAACATTAAGATTAAGTTTAATAAGCCAAAATGATTTTCTTAATTTGATTTACAATCGATTTTTAGATGGTTTAAGCATGGTTATACAATGTAATCGAGACAATATTGTTATTTTCAATATTCAGGAAGATTTAGAAACTTCAAATTTAAATGTAAGCTTTTCAATTAGATTAGATGATGATTACGATATTTTTTATGCTCCTAATATATTAAAAGAGCGTATATATTTGAAAAAATTTATTTTGAGTGACACAATCGGTTATAAAGTAAGTTTTTTTTACATAAAAAAAGTATTGAGTTTAATTATTTTTTTTAATAGATTCTCCCATTTGATGATAACATATGTGTGTATGAGCCTTGTATTAATTTTGAGCAATGTAATGTTGTCTCAAAGTTTAAATCAGCGGATAACTTCATACACTCTAAAAACTTTTTATTTAGACCTGTCATAACAGTAGATACATTTACATGTAGTTGCTCAGAAGGGTATACAGGTTTCTCATTTAGATTAGATTGTGATACAGAATTAAATCTTTGTCATTCTTCTCCATGTTTAAATAATGGAAAATGTATGCAAGAAGAAAATGGCTATAGTTGCAAGTAAGTTTTAAATTCTTTTAGTTTTTTTTTTTTGAAAAAACTAATTTTTTTTTTTCAGTTGTGAAGCTGGTTTTACTGGTTCTAATTGTGAGTTCAATTTAGAAGAAAATTTAGATGATATTTGTGATCAAAGTGAATTATGTAAATCAGGATCTAAATGTTTAAGTTTAGCTCAAAAACGTTCAGTTAATAAAAGACAATCTGAAGTTTTCAATCAAAAACATGATTCAATTTCTAAGAATTTCTCTATTGTAATGAGTAGTGAAACTGAAATTTTTTCATCTAAGCTAGTTAATCGCTTAAATACAAAAAATCCATCAATAAGCTCAATAGACAATCTATATTGTTTAAACTGTACAAATTCAGAATGGAGTAATGAATTTTGTGAATTAAAATCAAGATCTTTTACTAAAGGATCTTATATAACATTTAATACAATTAAAAACCGTCATAGATTTCATATAAGCTTAGAGTTTGCTTCAGTTTTTTCACATGGACTTTTATTTTATAATGGAAGATTTAATGAACAAAACGATTTTATTTCTTTACAATATAAAGAAAACCAACTGATTTTTAGTTACTCTACAGGTTCAAGTACAAATGAAGTTGTAATCAAAACAGCAAGCAATTATTTAAGCAATGGAGAATGGCATAAAGTTGAAATTATTTACTATAATAGAACAGTTTTAATGAAGTTAGATGATTGTAATGATGCTTTACTCAAAAAACATTTAAAAACTTTAAATTATCATAAATCAATAAATCCATTCAATCTAAAATCTTATGAGTTAAATGGTTTTCCCTTTGGATCTAGTGAATATTTACAATTTACATGCTCTAATTTTAATCATTTAGCTATAGATGATTCATGTTCAGATAAATTTGTTAATTGCAATAGATTTTTAGACTTGAATGGTCCTTTACAACTTGGAGGCTTACCTACTTTTGAATCTAAATCTCAATCAATTGTCAATCAATTTGAGGGATGTATTAGTAATTTTTATATAAACCATAAACTTCTTGATATGAACAGTTATGTTTCAAATAATGGAGCTAAAATAGGTTGTGATTCTAAAAAGAAATTTTGTAGCGCAAATACTTGTAAAAACGATGGTAAATGTAGAGAAATTTGGAATGATTATGTTTGTAATTGTAAAAACGGTTTTACTGGTAAAAATTGTAAAGATTTAGAAACTAGTCATATACGTTCATTCAAAACTACAAATTCTTATTTGTCTTTTTCTCCAAATTTATTACCAATCAATTCTCCTTGGAAATTCCAATTCTCTTTTAAAACAACTCAACAAGAATGCTTTTTAATTCAAATTCAATTAGGATTATCATCTCAAATAGCATTGTTTTTATCTAATGGTACATTGAACTTGGTACTAAATAACAAAAATTATCAAGTTTCAAGTCTTGATTTTTCAAATGGTGACTGGAACAACTTAGAAACAACTTGGTCATCTTCTTCATTATCTTTAAACTTTAATTATGGAGAATTAATTTTAACAAAACAACATTCAACTGATTTACGAGGTTTGATTGTAACTAAAGTTAATATAGCTAAGTTTGAAGAAATTACTATTACAAATAGTAGTTTGATAGAAGATAATAATGGATTAATAATGGTTAATGAATTAGAAGACTCTAGTAGTTTTAATGACAAAAATTCAATTTCTAACAAGTTTTTATCAAGATTACCTAATTTTAATGGGTGTATTCAAACATTAGATATAAATGGGAACAAAGATGGTTGGCTTAATCCCACTGAATTTAGTAACATTGAAAATAATTGTAACTTTGAAGATCCTTGCTTACAAAACACTTGCCCATCTAAAGAAAATTCCTTATGTATAAATCAAGACTTAGGTCAGTATAAATGTAAATGTAAATCAAATCAATTTTATGGTAAAAACTGTGAATCAATTTGTAATCTTAACCCATGTGAAAACCAAGGTAAATGTGTTTTAAATTCAAGAAGCGTATCTGGTTATAATTGTGTTTGTCTTCACAATTTCACTGGTTTTAATTGTGAAACAAAAATTATAAACGAAATAAATTGTCCTTTGAACTGGTGGAAAAATTCTGATCAATCTAGTTGCATTCCATGTGGGTGCGATATAAAATTAGGTCTTAATTCTGCTTGTAATAAAATAAATGGACAATGTGAATGTGAAAAAAATCATTATAAACTTGATCTCAAAGAAACTTTCAAAAAGTTCTTAATAAAATACGTTAGAAATATAAAAACAGATACAAGTACTAAGCTTAACTATAATAAAGTCGGTAAAACAAAGTTTGAAAACGAACAATTATTAAAAGCTTATCTTAAAAGTGATGACTTCAATGAAAATTCATTTTCTGAAATTGATTACAATTCTCCATTAACAAAGCTAGTAGAACTTCTTGTTAATAATGAAGTATTTAGAAAAAATTTAGTAAGAAGCATTTATTCAAATACTGATCATAATAATTTAGACAAAAATTCTGTTGATATTGATGATAATAGTTTTGAGTTGGTTCTTAATGATTTCATTTCTAATGACAATCTATTCAACTATTTTTTGAAACAAAAAATGGATATTTCTAAACTAACAAAAGTCTGTATGGATTGTAATTGTAATAGCTTAGGCTCATATTCAAGTAATTGTAGTGAAAAAACAGGCAAATGTATGTGCAAGCCAGGTGTAATAGGAAAAAAATGTGATCAATGTTCATCTTCTTTAGCTGAAATAACAAAAAATGGTTGTGAAGTTATTTATAATGGATGCCCAAGTCAATTAAATGAACGTATTTGGTGGCCAAAAACTAAGTTCAATCAACTTATCACAATGAATTGTCCAATTAATTCTTTTGGTCAAGCAAACAGGTATTGTTCAGATGAGTTTGGTTGGTTAGAACCTGATTTGTTCTCATGTATTTCAAATGAATTCAAAGATTTAGCAGAACAATTGTCTATTTTAGAAAAAAATAATTTACCTTTAACAACTTATTTATCAATAAAAATAACTTCTGAATTGAAAAATGCAGTAACATCAAATAAAATATTATATGGAGGTGATGTTCTTGTAAGTGCAAAATTAATTCATTATGTTATTAATAATGAACTCAAACAAACTGGTTTAAATTTAACTCATAAACAAGATCAAAACTTTTTACAAAATTTAATAACAACTGTTAGTGAAGTTTTTAATAGTAAATATGAGAAGCATTGGGAAAAAATAAATAAATTAGAGTTACTTAAGAATGAAATCCTAATTGAAGAGAAAAAAAATTCAAAAAAAGTTTTAGACTTACAAAATTTGTCTGAAGACAAATCCCAAATTAATGATGAATACATGAATGATGATCCTAGTAGCTATATAGATAATAGAAATGAATTAGTTAAGAAAGTAATGAAATTGAATTTTGATACCATTAATCATCAATTAAGTTTATCAATAAATGCAGAAAAAATGTTAAACATTTTGATTAAGTATTCTACAGTTTTATTGTTAAATCAAGAAGATACATTCACTTCACCATTCCAAATTGCTACTAATAATATTTTGTATTCTATGGACACTGTTTCTACAGATGAGTTATGGAACTTAAATGAAATCAATTATTTAATTAACAAATCAAATCTTAATAATAAAAAATTAATAAAGAATTTATTCAAAAGACAAATAGAATCATCTTCTTTTGATCAAATAAAAGATAAATTAACTACTTCATCTTTTTTGAATAAAGTAGAAAATGAATTTTGTGTACAATTCCCGAAGTTTAATAATTTTATGAAACAATCTTCAGTCAATTTAGAGAACAATTTAAGAGTAACAAAAGATAAATTAACCAAAATTTATGTACCATTGTCAACTTTAAAAGTTAAAAATTTGAACCAGTTTTATGAAGAACTAGATTATGCGAAACAAAGAAAAGAAATAAAAAAAACTGTTGTAGTTTATTCAATTTATTCCTCAGTTGGTAAATTTTTGCAAATGAATTTTGATCACTCAATTAAAAGCCGATTTGGTGTACCTATTAAAGTTAATAGTCCTTTAATTTCTTTACAAATCAAACCATCTTCAAATGATTATAATCAAAAACTTAAATCAAACAAAGTACATTTTGTTTTTAAAATTTTACAACAAAATTCTTATTCAAACCCTCAATGTGCTCATTTAGATTTAACAAGCAGTAGCCAAGTTAACAACAAAAATCAAGTCCAAATTGCTAATGATTTCTTATTCAATCAAACAAATAATGTAAATTATAATTTAGAAAATTTATCTTCTATAAAGGGTGTATGGTCTACAAAAGGATGTAAATTAACAGGCGTTTATCCTCAGCAAACATTCACAAATGTAATTACATATGTAAATTGTACTTGTGATCGCGGTCATATTTTTGCAGTTTTAATGGACAAAAGTGAAAACAAATTTTATTTTGAAGTTTCATCTCTTCTTAAAACAATTACCAGCTCAGTTAATTTGATCTCTATTAGCTTATTACTAATTACTATTGGCTCGTTATTCATTGCATTCAAAGGCGTTCATCAAACAAACTGTAATTCTATTCATCGTAATGTTTCGATTTGTGCATTTTGTTGTAACTTTTTGTTTACAGTATCAAGTATTTGGAGAAATAATTTGCTTCAGTTTGAGTTCCAATGTAAAATGATGGCTATTTTATTACAATACTTTTATTTGAGCTCATTTTGCTGGCTTCTTGTATGCTCAACTCATTTACAAAGAATATTAAGTGAATTACGAGATATAAATAAAGGACCAATGCATTTTTACAACTTAATAGGACATGCTTTACCTGCTATTATAACAGCTGTATCATTAGCCATGAGAGCAGATCAATATGGTAATTATTTATTCTGTTGGTTGTCTATTCATGAAGCTGTATTTTGGAGCATGTTTGGTCCAATAATATTACTTTCAGCTTTATCAATCGTAAACTTTATTTTAGCATTAAGGAGTAGCTTGCAAATAAAGCATTCAATTGCTGATTATAGAAGTCTAAATACTGTTATTTGGCTTAATATTATTTGGTTTTTCTTATTATCAATTAATTGCTTTTTGGCAATATTTTCTTCTAATAATACTTCAGAAACTCCATTCTATTTGGTTAATTTAAGTTTCTTAATAAACTCAATTTATTTATTCACAGGCTACTGCTTAATGAATAGTAGAGTGAGATTTATTTTTAGAACGCTTATATACAGAATTCAAAACAAAAGCCTTTCAAATGAAAGTCTAAATCAAACAAAAACTTCAGTTTTAATGCATAATAGTAAAAGCTATTTATCTCAAACATTATCTTCCCCAACAACTTCAAAACCAATGGATTTTGTAGATCAACCGTTTAATTCAATTTTAAAAACTCCTTATTCAAATTCACAACAACAAATTGCATCTAAATTTAGAAAATCTTCTATTGATTTTGGCACAAATTTTGATTCTTCTACTACTACAACTAGCCATTCAAATTTCAGTAAACGACATCATAAAAAAAGGCATAATAGATCAAACAAAAACTTAATGAGTGGCTTAAATGATTCAGTAGATAATTATATAGATCCTTATGGTAATATAGATTATGATAATGACGATGATTATGAATATAATCAAAATGAAGATTCAAGACAATCTTATACTTTGAATAGAAGAAATCAATCTAGTAATTACCAAATACCAAACCAACGAATTTTAAGAAAAAAGAAGTCGTCACAAAAAATTTATTCAGACATAGACATTAAAACAAAGCATTATGATAATATAGATAACTACAATGTTTACAAATCTAATCAATATTTAGATGAAGACAATTTAAATAAAATTGAAGCCTCCTCAGGGTATGCAAATACTCAATTAAGTCCAACATCTATTTTACCAGAAACAACAATACAGAGCTCTAATTATGATATTTATCAAATGCCATCACAACTATTTAGTAATTTACCACCATACGGAAGAAACTTTGACCAAAACATATATTCTAATAGTGCAGAAGTTGAAGCACAAAAAATGAACGTATTAAATCAAGAAGGATTTGTGACACTTAACAATAATACAAATGCTACACAACCTTTTAATAGATCAAACATATTTGCTATGCTTAATCCAAACGAAAATGAAACATATCAAGAAAATTGTTTAGTAAATAATTATTCAGAAATGGATAAAGATAATAACATAGAAACTGCAAGACTGAAATTAGTGAATTATTCTATAAATGCAGATGAAGAAAATGAAGATAGCCATAATTATCAGACACAAAATAATTTTAATGAAAATGTAGAAATATAAAACAACCTTAAAATTTGAATTATTGTAAATAGAATTAAGGTTTTAAAAATTGTAAATTTTTGTAGATAACTTTTTATCTTATTTAAAAACTTGTTTATTTATTTAAATAAAAAAAGCCAAAAATGGTTTGTCATTTGAATTTAAAAATCTCTTACTCAAATTTTTACTAAAAGAGCGTTTTCAAGTAATTAAACTTCAAAGAAAGAACTTCTTTTTATTTAATGATTGACTTGAAAAAGTTAAAACGAAATTTTTCAAACGTTTTACAACTAATTTAACTATGAAAGATTGCTATGAAGCTTAATTGATTTTATTATGAATTACATAAAAGTTTGTTCAAAACGCATTTTCAAAGTTTTTTTTAATGAATTTTAGTTACTGAAACTAAGAAACTTAAAACAACAGTGAAAAAAAACTCATTTTTAAAAGAAGTTTAATCAAAAACATTATACTTTTATAAAACAAAGATTTTTATTAAATGGAAGAGACATCATTAATTTTTCAACACTATCATGATCTTAAAATCAATTAATTCAAATGAATCTTAAAAAAATCAGATTTAAGAGAATTATTTCTTTTTTAATTTATTTACATGAAAAGTTAGATACAAAAGACTAAGAACTATTAATAAAAGTTGAAAATTTTTTATGAAAATACATTTTAGGAAATATTGATGCTTCTTAAACTATTGAAAAGTTGAATTGAATAAAACTTTATTTTTCAGGCTTACTTACTCTTATTAATTCAAACCTTAAGATTATTAAAACAGCTACTTTCAATTTTTTCAAAAATTTAAATTCTCTTTTGTCGTTAAATTTTTTGTGGAGTTTGAGAAGTTATTTTATTTAAACTTATTTCTAAACTCAATACAAAAATTTAGTTTTAATTTCTACTTTATAAGATTATTGTAATATTTTGAGAATCAAAATTGATAATGTAATGGTATCAAAAAATTGGATATAAAAAATTTTAGCTACAGGTATTCAAAAAATGTTTGGAAAAAAAAATTTCATTTCAATTTGTCTTTTTAAAATTTAGAAAGGAATTTTTTTTTATTTTTCAAATGTAAATTACAAGTCTATTATTTAATCATGGTTCTCATAACTAAAACATTTTTAAGACTTAGTCTTAAAGATTAAAGTGTTAAGAATGTAAGAGAGAAAATTTAAGCATTTTAGTTTTAAATTTTTTATTCAAAATAGTTAATCAGATTTTTAAAATACAATTACTTTTTAAATTAATTATTCTCTTGCTATTTACAAGTTTAATTAGCTTACATTTGTTTTAAGTATTTTAGCGCCCTCTCTCAAATATATTTGAGTTATTATTATTCTGTTTTCTCAACAAAACCTATTTGTAATCATGTGTAAAAATTTCAAATAAAGCGGTTTAATTGTTTTTTTATTAATTTTATAATTTCAAGACCGAAGAACTTGTAGATTATTAAAGTTTATTTTATTTTTCATATAAGAATGGCTGAACAGTTTGTAGATACAGTTAGAAATTTTTCAGCAAATGGTAAATTTTCAATCAGCAAAACAAAACAAACTTCAATTTTCTTCTTTATTTTTTTTTAGCTCGTTATGATTCATTATACCATTTTTGTCTTAAAAATTTGGAAGAACCAAGTTTATTAGGTTCTGATTTAGATGAAATATTGTCTATGTTTGATTTGCAAGAACATACAATTGGGATATTAAGTATTTTGTAAGTATAATCTTTTTTTTTGTAAAATCAGTTGTAAATTAAATCTTTGTTTTATTTATTGATTTAATATATTTATTTTAGATCAATCAAATTAGTAGATCAAAATGAAGAAATAAATTTGGAAAATTTATATTCTCAAATAGAAGAGTTCATTGTAGGCTGCAATAGTGAACAAATTCGAATCGCTTCAGAAATATGTAAGTTTGAACTTAGTATTTTGCATTTAATGATAATTTATTTTTTTAGTCTCTGAGCTTTGTCATAATTATACTGAAAGCTTGATTAAAAGTAAACAAGTATTTAGAGGTATTGTACATTTACAAACAGCAATAAATAAAGTACAAACAAGTGAATTGCAATTGACTTCTATTCATTCAGACTTATGTCAATTATGTTTAATAGCAAAAACTGTAAAACCAGCTTTAACTTATTTAGATGTAGATTTTAATGAAATAGCTAAAGAAAATAAATGTTTTGATGTTAAATATTTTCTTCAATATTATTATTATGGAGGAATGATTTATGCAAGTTTAAAAAAATTTGAAAGAGCTCTTTATTTTTTTGAAGTTGCCATTACTACACCGTCTTCAGCTATTTCTATAATAATGCTTGAATCATATAAAAAATATATTTTAATCAGTCTAATTGTTCATGGTAGAATAAAGTGCTTTTTAAAATTTACATCTCCATTAATATCAAGGCATATGAAACAAATGGTTCCCCATTATATTGAATTCGCAAATGCCTATACTTCATATGATTCTTATAAACTTAATTCTTTAATTGAAGAATTTAGAGATCAATTTAATGCTGATACAAATATGGGTTTAGTTAAACAATGTGTAACTTCTTTATACAAAAAAAATATACAACGTTTAACAAAAACTTTTTTAACATTGTCTTTAGAAGATATGGCTAGCCGTATTCAACTATCAAACAAGCAAGAAGCTGAACAATATGTATTAAACATGGTTTGTATAAAGCAATTTATTTATTTTTTTATTTTAATTTTTTTTATTTTCAGATTGAAGAAGGTGAAATTTTTGCTCAAATAAACCAAAAAGATGGGATGGTAATATTTTTAGATAATCCAGAAAAATTTAATAGTCCATCTACTTTAAGAAAACTAGAAGAAGATATGAGAAACTGTATACAATTAGATATTAAAGTTCGTTTGTTAGACCAAGAAAACATGAAAAATCCTAAATATATACAAAAAATAAGATCTGATGATTAAAATTTTATTATATTTAAATACAAACAAAATTAATAAAACTTTTTAATAAACAATTTTTTGCTGCAGTAAATTCATTTAAAAACAAAAAAAAATCAATCTTAAAACTAAAATAGATGAGTAAATTTGTTTTAAACTTAATCTTGTGTAAGAAAAAGTATGAATATATTATATGTATCAAGATTATAAATACATTTTTTTGAATTGTCAACTAAAATTTTATTTTTTTTTGTAGGATTTGTGCTTCCAGGTTAATTTTGATCACAGATTTTAATTGTGTTTTAATTAAAAAACAAAGTTTATACATAGCCTAATAAGATAATATAAATGAATTCAAATAAATTGAATGATTAATAAAAATTTAATTTCTATACTAATAAATGAATTTAAAATAAAAAGTTTTAGAAAGACCAAAAAAGTCCATCATTGAAAATTTCTTAATAATGAAAAACTTTTTCAAAATTTAAAACTTATATTATTTATTTTGAATAAACTAAAAATGAATATCTTAATAAATCTATTTTTATATCTTCAAATTTACAATTCTTCATTACCACTATCTTCTTCATTCTTTAATTTTTGATTTTTATTATTCTCACAACCTGCTTGATTAAAAAGAGCATTTTTATCTTCAACTTTTTGTTCTTGAGCTGAATCTGTATTAGTATCTTCGATTACATCATCATCTTCATCTTCGTCAACATCATAATCATCACCATAGTCGTCATCGTAAAAATCAGTGAAATCTTGCATTTCTTCTAATTTTTGATTGTTATGTTTTATGCAATATTCTTCAATTGTCATAGGGACAATTACTTTATCTTTCTCAGCTTCTAAACGACTTGAACTAACTTGTTTTCTAAATTAGAGAAAATATTTTTAAAAGCATGAAAAGAAAATTTTTTTTACTAACCTTATTATATTTTCATATTCTTTATCTTTTCCTTTAGAATCTTTCCACCTTCTATACATTACAGACGCATCTACATTAGCTGGACTAAAAGTATTTGGTTCATTAAGAAGAGAAATTACACTTAAAAGTATTGTTCTAAAAATAAAATTTCAATTTAAATTTCAATAAAGACTGATTACATGAAATCAATTTACCTGACATTTTGAGTTGGATTCCATCTTTCACAAGGAAGTTCCCCACTTTGTGGATCATCAACAGGAGGATGTAAGATTGATATACACAAGTCACCATTCTTAGTTTGAAAAAAAAAAAGTATTTTAAAAATTAAAAACTGTTATTTTTTTTTTCTTTATACCTCATAAACATTTGGATGCCAAACTTTAGTTAAAAACTTTAACGAAGGTGGAGAATAAGGATAATCATTAGGGAACTTCATTCCAGCCTAAATAATATAGATAAATAATCATGTGTTTTTGTTCTTTGAAAAGTTATTGTTTTAAAAAACGATAAAAAAAAAATTTTTCCGTGTTTTTTTCAGAATAATATCAATTAACTCAAAGTAATTAACAATTGAAAAAATGTTGAAAAATTATTCAGCTTTAACAATAAATTTAAACTTAAGTACATTAAATTTAAACTTTAGTACAAAAAATTTTTCTTTTTTATATTAAGTGAAGCATCTATTTTTTTTCATTAATCCGGAAATTTAAATTAATTGAAGTTGACCTAAAAACCAATTTTTAATAAAGGTAGAAAACTTGCTTACCTTGAAATAACCACCTTGATATAAAGTAGTTGGAGGACCAAATATTGCTACTTGCCATTCAAATAGATTATTTTCATTGACCAGTTTAACAGTAAATCCTTCTACTGGCTCTTCTTGCAATGATTTAAATTCCATTGCGAGTGCCCGAATGGCTGAACTAGTAGGTACTTGTGACATTATAAAACTTAATGAATGAAATTGAACTCAAAAAAAAACAAAAGAGTTTTCAATGTAGTTTCTTCTTAAACTTATAATTTATTAGAAAAATTATAAACTAAAATTATTTTTATTAATTGTTAGTAACCAAATTCTCAAATTTATTTTATGGAAAGCACATCTTAAAGGAGCGATTTCTGTTTAAAAAAAAAAAATTAATTGATTGATTTAAATTTAGTTGCATTTAGGTCAAAAAAGCCATAGTTTGTTCAGAAAATAACTAATCAAAAAAACTGATTAAAAATTTAAACCAGTTTATGATAAATGACGACATGAATACTTTTTTGAGATGGTTGACAAGTTAAATTGACAAAAAAATAGAAAATTTAAAAGACAGTGTTTGACAAGCAAAACAAATTACATTGGAAAAAATAAGAAAATTTTTTTTGATAAGTTTTAAAAACAAACAAAAGATAAATTTTACTGAATTAAAGATAAATTTGAATTGATATTCACTAAAACAAAATTAAAAAATTGATCAAAAAAATTAAATTTTAGTTTAACGATTTTTATTTATATTTAAACGTTGAAAGTAAATAATAAAAAAAATTTTTAAAAAAATACAAACCAATTCATGTTTAATCCAAAATTATTTAAATGAAGTTTATTGAAAAAAAATTGAAGACTTTTAAAACTAATTGTTTATAAAGAAAAATTGAATAGAAAATGCAAATTAGAAAAAAATCACTTTTAGAAAACAAAAGCAAATATTCAGTTTTGGCTGAATTTAAAAGAAGATATACTATTGAAAAACAAGAAACGCACTAAAAATTAGTCGAAATTTTAAATTTATTCTGTTGAGCTAACACAAAATAAACAAAATAATTTTAAAATGTTGACTAAAAAATATTTATCAATTAAATTTCGAAAACTAATTTTTTAATTTAAAACTCATAAAATTAAAAAAAAATTCAATAAGAACACAATTAAAGGTGCGATTGGTTAAGAGAAAAAAATAAGACTACAAGGCAGTAAATAAGTGAAAAAGAGCGTATACATTTTAAATAACAAAAAACTAAACACAAGCACATTTTCAATGTTAAACACTAGCGGCGCAAGTTGGTTTTTAAAGAAATTAGCTTAACTATATTTAAAAGCAGAACAGTATACGTTATAATATGATCATAAACATCAAAATAATAAATTGTTTTAAAATAGCTTAAAAAAAAGTTTATTATTTTAATTTAAACAATTTCATAGAAAAAAAGTTTAGCTAAAATAATTAACAAAACGTTAATCTTTCAAAACGTATATTTACTAGAAGTTTCATTGAACTGTCTTAGGTTATTAACATCTTTTGACTTTTTTAAGTATTAATGTGTTACAGCTTTTGTTTGATTAGATTTATAATATGTAAGGACAAAAGCTTATCAAAAAAATTTTTAGTCAAGTTAATCAAATTTTTTGAACTTCTAATTAAAAAACTAATTACCAGTTTTAAAGATCTTTAAAAAAAACAAAAAATTAATTTTAATACTAAAGTTTAATCAATATCATTTTAGACTCAAAGTTTCAATTAATCATTTTTAAGTTTTACATAAAAAATTTAAATCAATCGTATTTGGGATTTTTTGAAACTTTTTTTAGAAACTTCTATTATTTTTATTGAAAATTATTTTCTTTAGGACATTGAAAATTAAAATAACAATATTTGTTTTACTAGAAACGATTGACACTGATTGAAACCTTTATTTCTCAAAAAAATTACTTTGAAACTTCAGCAATGAAATTCTTTAATTTAATTGCATTGTCATAGTATTTAAATTTGGCATAAATTATCAATTAATTGTAAATTCAAAGAGTTAATTATTTAACCAACTTGTGTTTTTCTATGTTTTCACAATAAATATTTTCAGTTTTCAGAGCCAAAATTGATATGAGCTTAACCAAAATACATAAACTGTAGAAAAGTATTGACTTCAAACTCAATCAAAAACACGTGAGTCTATTTCATTGTTTCTTGTTTTAAAGATTTTCTTAAATCATAATTATGACTTAAATTTCACTAGTTTAAAGGGATATTTATAATCTCAATTATTTAATCAAAGAATAATTATAAAGTTATTTTTCAACACAAAAATTAATTTGAATTGTTTATTAGTCATTTTTATTCATTTTTATTTAAAGAAAAAATTTAATTAAAAATTCAGTAAAATTGAAAAAAAAAAGAAAAAGATAGTTTAATTTAAAATTACAAAAAAACAGACTTATACAGTTTTTCAAAGCTAAAAACTAATTTTTTATTTAAACTTTTTATTACTAGAGAAAGATAGTTATTTTTGATGCGTTTGAAGATTGAAAGTTTTTTTTTAAAGTTTTCAAATTTTGTTATTATCAATTTTTTAAGAATAATTTTTTGAACTTTAACTATAAAAGCTTCTTAAGTTATTAACATTAATGTCTACCGTCATACTAACTTGAGTACACCGGGTCTCGTTCGATCCCCGAAGTTAAGCAAGTTCAGGACGTGCAAGTACTTGGATAGGAGACTGCCTGGGAAAACACGTTACGGTAGACATTTTTTTTGTTTAAGTTTTCAAGTTTAAACTAAAAAAACTTCATTGTGTGTTTGAATATAATGTATACCAACATTATAATTTCAATACATTATAAATCTTTGTAAATAAAATAATCTTAGTTTTGAAAAAAAAGCTACTTTTTTATTGTTAAAATGTGTATACAATTGATTTAAAAAGTTATGAAAAGCTTGTAAAATAATATTTTTCTTTGGGCAAAAAATTCAAATTGAATGAATTATTTAGATTATATCAATACTTTTTGTTCAACAGATATCTGTGTTAATTAATATTATGTGAAATAGATCTTTGGTAGTACCAAATTGTGGTAGTAATCCTAGATTTGTATCAAGTCTAATTTTATTTTCAATGCACGGAAATAAGTAGTAATGTCTAATAATGTTGATAATTTAATCAACATCAGGTGACAGTACTTTTGATGAACTCTATTAAGTAGGATTTCTTTTACTAAATTAAGACCTATTATTTTATTTTTTAAAGTCTATTTTATTACTATGTCGTTTACTAATGTATGATTTTCATAATTAGTTATCTGTAAACTTAGATATATTTTGGGTTTTTTTATTAACTAAATTAATGCACATTTTTGTTTTTATAAAATTTCAAACTTTAAAAGTATTCTATTTTTTAAAAAAAAATTTATTAAAATTAAGTACAAATTTTAAAAAAATCTAAATGTCTAACGTTTATTTTTTAAATTAATTGATATAATTATCTAAAATTAAAGTTAAATTCTTAGTCTTTATTTTTTAATTGTAAAAGGCACATTTAAATAGTTTTTATGAATTACTAAGAAAATTATAATTAAATATAATCTAAAATATTATTAAATTCGAGAGGAAAATCTGTTTGAGTAAAATTATCCGTTAAATTCCAATATGTTTGAGTTTGTATATCATTAAGTTCTAAAATTTCTAAGTCGCCATAATTTAATTCAATATTAAAACAACTAGAAGAATTATTTGTTAATTCAAGTTCATCTGTTTGAACAGAAACTGTAGTTAACATAGGATCTTGATTATCAGTTTTCAGATGATTGATTGAACTTTTTTCAAATTTATTATAATAAATATCATCTTTATTTACAAAACAGTAATTTTTATTTAATCCATTTATATTAGTTTCAATAGCAACAGTTTTTTTTTTCGAAATCAAAATATTACTTAAATTGATATCTGTACAAGTTGATTTATAAGATGTTTTAGGTTTTTCATCAAAACTTGAATTTATAGTTTGTGTATAATGAGACTTCAAAGTGATATCCTTATTTGTTACTTTTTTTATAAGTTTTTTATTTATACTTGTAAAATAATTTTCTTCAGGGCATTGGGCACTAAATGATTTAGTTGACTTTTTTTGTTTTTCTTGTAAAAACTGGCATTGAGTTAAACCTTTATTTCTAAAAAAATAAATTATTTTTAAGTTTTAATAATGTATTTATTAAACTTACTTGCATTGGCATAAATCTTCAGTTTGACATGAATTGTTAATAAATTGCAAATTTGAATTATTATTCAAATAAACTGTATTTTCAATCAATTTTTTTTTGGAGTTCCAAAAAGTTTTTTCATCAATTTTTTCTTTATCACAAACATCATTACAATTATTTAATTTAGGTAAAATTGGTACAAACTTAGGTTTTATAAAATTTTTATTTGAAGGCACCGGTAATAAAACTGTGTAAATTTGTTTTTTAGCTTTTTTAATTATTTTATCGAACTTGGCATTTTCAGGTAACTTATGTTGATTTCTTTTGCAATGAGTTATAAGAGATAATCTTTCTTTATACTGTTTTTTACAAGTTAAACAAACCCAATCTAACCCACACGCTTTTGAATGGTATTTAAGCTGCCATTTCATTGCATATTGTTTAGAACAATTTAGACATTTAAATTTTTTTTCAGTATGGCAATTCAAAAAATGCTAAAGTAAAAAAATTAGTTTTTCTTAAAATAAAAAAAAAAACTTACTTGATTTAAAAGAAACTCTCGCTTAAAAAACTTTTTTTTGTTGAAAGAACATCCATCTACTGTACAATAAAATTTTTTAAACTCCATACTCAAATAGTTTTGTGTCTAAAAAATATTTACATCTTTAAATTATTTTTCAATAAAGAACAATAATCTTAAAATAAACTGATTTTTTCTTTATCGAATTAAATTTTCGAAATAAACAATGCGTATTAATAGACATTTTCGTTATTTTTACACAAAATTATTCTTCAAATTTAAATTTTTTTGCTACAACTTTAGTGAACTTATTAAGTAATTTGTTTTTAAATTGCTCATACCAATTTAAAATTTTGATTCGTTGGGATAGTTTTTTCTCATAACTTAAATTATTATTTATAATATTATTTAAATCTTGAGTCCAATTACGTATAATTAAAAAAGGTGCTTTAAATTCTTTTAATAATCTATAACTTGAATTTTGATCACATTTTGATTTTTTACCTTTAACATGATTCAAATTTTCTTCTAAAACAGGCATAGATAAAAATGAAAAAGCTTCATAAATTCTATAAGATTCGTGATTCATTCCTATTGGACTTAAAGTATAATCTGAGTTTCTAAAAAAAGAAAAAAAATAAATAAAAAAGAAAAGATATTTTAGAAAAAAATACTTCAAAGCATTTTGATAATCTTGCAAAGTTTCTTTAGTTTCATTATCAAGCCAATTCAGTCTGATTTTGGTTATACAATTAGTTTTGAAAAAGTTATCATTTTCTAATAAGTTTTTTAATTCTTCTCTAGATGTTTTGTTATAAACAGTAGCAAAATAATTACACAAATATTTTCTTTCGTCTTTAATTAAATTTTTATCAGCTTCAACTAAAGAAAAATTTCTATAAGTAGCAACACCAAGAGGCCATTGGAATATATTTTTATTATCAATATCAGCCCAATCATAAACAATAAATAAAAAATCAATTATACCATCATTTATTCGTAAATATTTTTTAATCCAATCATTGAAACAATTTTCATTTCCTAATAAGACAACACCAAGATTTACATTATTTTTAAATTTAAAAATTTTATCTAAAAATGATTTAGAAAAGCTGATATTTTTTTCAATTCTTCCATTTAAAACTAAAATTAAATTGGTTTTAATAGTATCATTCAATTTTTTAATTAAAAAACTTTCTAGTAAATCTGGTTGTAAATGAAAACCATTTCTAAATTTAAAAACTATTTTAGAAATTTTTTTTCTCCCAAAGCGATAATAGCCATTTTGTATGTTTTGATTAATTTCTCCTTTAATTATATGAAACCAAAGATAATCACCAATCGCCGCTTTTGACCAAATTTCAACATTATTGATATTTTTAAATTTATTTTTGACAATATTATCTTGTTTCAGATAATTATCAATTTTCCTTAAAAAATTATAATTAAAATAAAATAAAAAAAAAGTCAAGATAATTAATAAAAGAAATAGATTTTTTAGTTTAATTTCCATTTAATTCTACTAAGAAACCTTCTAGATTTTAAAAAACTGACAACATAAATATAAGCGCTAAATTCGAAACTTGGTTTCTATAGACTAAAGTAAAATATATTACAATACACCGTAAGAAGCTTAAAACGAGTATATACGAGTTTCCTATTAATTTCATTAAAATTTGATACAAATTATTACTTTTTTAAATTACAAAATGGCTGAAAATTTTCGTTGTTGTTTTGTATTAAATATTTTCAAAGTATCACCTGATAAATTGTAAATTTTGATCTAAGTATATTTTGCAAAACTTTTTCTCTATAAAAATTTTAAATGGGATTTTAAATGTATAACTTGATTTATTTAAAAAAAATAGATTATGTATTTAATTAGCTATCATTTTCTGAAGTTTGGCGTAAAAAAAATGGTTTTATCAATCATTAATAAACAAATAAGCAGTTTAATAAACAAGCATTTTTTTAATCCCGAGAAACTTTAATGTTTATCAGTTGTTATCAATCTACATAAAACCCAAAAAATATTCCAAAAGACTTTTTAAATTTTCATCATATGACCCTACTGTTTGAAAAAATTCTTTATAGTCTTAAGTAAGCTAGTTTATCTAACAAAAAGTTATTTGAGTTATTACTATGGTAATGTAAAAGCGCATTTGTAGTTGTTCAGTTTGAGTAGTTTTATTTTAGTGAATTTAATTTAGCTGATAAAATAATTGATGAATTTCAATAGTCTTATCAAGTTTTTAAATTGAAAAAAATTTTTTTTAAAGGAAGTCTTGTATAAAATAAAGGTTTTTTAGATCAATAAAATTAATAAAAAAATATTTTTATTTATAACGAAAACTTTAAAAATTATTAAAAGTAACAAATAAAGTTATTAGAAAATAGTAAATATCAACAATTTAACAAAATTAAATAGATAAAAATAATCTAAAAAAAATCAAATTAATTGTACAAAATAAAAGAATTAACACATATAACAAAATAATTCTAATGAAAATGATTATGATGGTTAAAATTACTTTCAGTCCATACCAGAGTATATGCTAATGGAACTAAAATACAAATGAATAAAGCAATAATAATGATTGCTGATTTTTTTAAACCACAGTCTGCACCATTACAATTTAATAAATTATCATTTTTTAAATCTGTATTATTTGTGAATGAAAAGTCATCTGAAATTAAAGGTTCAATTGAAGAATTTTGATTTTTTGTAAATTCTCTCATTTTTTCTAAATCCTTATCTAAATAAACTAAAAACTTATTCAAATCTCCTTCTGTTTTGTCAGAACCAAAAGTTTTTTTAAAACCTACATTAATAACTAATGAGTTAGTTGAACTTGATTTACTAGATAATTTCTCACATTTATCATTAATATCTAAAAAATTTCTATCCTCATTTTTTGTATTAGATACTTTGATACTATTATCGTTCTCTAATTTTAATTGATCAAAATTTAATTGTTCATTTTGATTAGAGTTTAAAAACTTTGTTTCAATAGATTCTTTTATTTCTTTTAAACTTGTTGCTTTATTTGTTTCATTGATTTGATGAATTAATACTTCACTCAATAGCCCATATTTTCGTACAGGAATTTTTAAATATCTTAAACCATAAAATTCTTGATCTTTGATTATTTTATTAATTCTTTTTAATTCTTCTACAGAACAATTACAACTTAGAGAAATACTTAACAAGCTATCATTAGGCTTTATTGAATATTCAATTAATTCAGTCAAGTTGTTTTTTAAACTATCACTTTTATTATTTACATTTTCTAAATTTATAATTCCTCTTTGTTTAATATTATCTGAAGTGTGAAAATTTTTTTCTTTATTAAAATTTGAATAAGTTTCTTTATCATAAAAATTTTGTTCATTTTCAATTAAAGAGAATGTTTCTTCTTCTTTTTCTTCATTTTGATTTAAAAATTGATATTTCCATTTATGAGCCATTCATAAATTTTTTTGTTTAAAAATAATAAATTTATAGTATTGAAAAAATCAATTATATTACAAAAATCATTTCAAAAAATCTAAATTTAAAACAACGTTTAAGTTTTAATTGTCAATATGAAGTATTCTTCTTAAAACTGATAAAATATAATTAAAACTAAGCTATAAAAAAACCTAAGTATTATCAATTCTTATAATTCTAAAACTAGAAAAACTAATTTTTTTCTATTATATACATTTTGAGAAAAGAAATTAGCTTATGATTTGGCAGATTAACATTCTTAATTTTATAATAATTTTAAATTCAAAAAAAAATTAACTTATTCAACATAAGAATCATTTAATCATTTTAATTAAAAAAATATATTGTACTTAAAGAAAAAAACAAGATAAAATTAGGTCCAAAAAAATTAACTGACAACAAAACAAAAATGAAATGTAAACATTTTGCTCTAAATAGCATCAATCTTATGTAAAAATAGCTTGTTCGTACAAATAAAAATAATTTTTCAATGAAAAAAACTTCTTTTGATTAAACTGATATTTGTTAATTACTTAATTTTTAAAAAATCAATTAAGAGTAATCTAATTTTAAATCTTTTGGCTTATAAGACTAAATTTTTAAAAATTAATCAAAAAATACCTAAAAAATGAAGAAAGTTTTCTTCAACTTTTTTGAATAGTAGTTTTGAATAGTAATTTTGCTTGGCTAGATGAATAAAAAAAAAAGTTTATCAAAATTTTAAAAAAGAGAATTATATTATTTTGAATAAATAAACTTTATTGAAGTGATATAAAAGATTCAGACTTGATTCAGAATAAATTTTTATTTAGTAGCAACAATTGAACTTAATATGCTAGCTAATTTAGATTTTTTCAAAAAAATTATTAAACAAGAAGCGTATAAAAATTAAAATCTCATATAAAGGAAAACCATTCTGTTATATTAAAATAACTTTTATTAATTCAATTTAGATGATACAATTTAAATGAAAAACTTTTGTTAAAAATTATTCCAATAAAAATATCTGTTACTTAAACACATAAAAAAGCAAAAAAATGTTAACCGAACGAATGAAAAATTTATTTTTGAGAAAAGGAATTTAATTTTAGTGAAATTCAATTAAAAAAAAATTTTATTAGAAAGGTTTTTTTTAAGTAAACTCATTAAAATTTTTGTTAATTTTTTTGTTTTGCTTTTTCAAGTTGATTAAATCATAATTCTTATAATCAAACTAATCTTGATTTTTTAAACGCACAATTACATTTGTTTGTGAAAATTATTTTTTTAACTTAAATTTTCAATAGCTCAAAAATATTTAAATTCATTCAACTAATAATAATTATAACTGAAAAAAAGTTCAAAACTTTTGAATAAAAAAAATTAAGGAAATTAAATAAAACTTTTTCATACAAACTTTAACAAAAAGCTTTATCTATCACTTAACTAATATCAAATAATCAATTAATTGATAAAGTTCTTATTTTTGATCTTTTGGTCATTTGCACTAATAATTTTTATCTTAAATAAACCTTATAATCTAAAGTATTCTTTAAAATTATCTTTTAACTAAAAATTTTTTTTGTTTTATATGGTTGTTTTAATTAATTTACATTTCTTTATTAAAATTAGGCGCCCTGTTCGTTGGTAAAAAACTTTAAAATCGTCTTCCCAAAAAAAAAAATAATCATTTCTTGATTCAAATCAATATAAAAAACTTGTAAAGCTATTAAAAAATTAAAATATAAATTTTTTTGTGAATTAAAAATGGTTCAAGGCTGGTATTTGAAACAAACTTATACAAATCCTCAACTACCAAATAAAGAGGAAGAAAGTGATTATTTAAATGCAAGTGATTTAATGCAAAAAATTGGTGTTGAAATTACACAGGTAATTAAGAATTATGCTTCATAAAATTATTTTTTTTATTTAAAAGTTTTTAAATTTTTTTTATGAAAATAAATTATAACTTTCTCTCTTAATAAATTTTTAAATTTTAAGCTGAATGCTGATAAAGAAAAAGATGAAAATCTTTTAAAGAAAATCAGTAAAGAAAGAGGATATAGTCATATGGATGAAATAATTATAAGCCGTGAAGAGTTACCAGACTATGACGAAAAACTAAAAGCTTTTTATGAGGAACATTTGCATCCCGAAGAAGAAATAAGGTAAGCTGTGAATAAAAACTTTCAATAAAAATTGTAGATTAATTTTTAGTTTAGATTTATTTTAGGAGGCTGTGCTTTTTTTGATTGTCGGGATTCAAATGACAAGTGGATTCGTATGAAAGTAACTAAAAATGATTTAATAACTATACCATCTGGTATATATCATAGATTTACTTTAGATGAAACAAATTATTTAAAAGCAAAACGATTATTTCCTAGCAAAGAAGTTTGGACAGCAGTGAAAAGACCAGTTGGTGATAATCATCCAGCTAGAGAAGCTTATGTAAACAGATCTAAAAATGGATTTTAAAAAGCTAATTTAATTAATTTAGTGTTAAAATGTTATTTTAATCAAATAAAATTTATACTGCTGAAATTACATTAATGAAATTTTGTTAAAATTTTAAACTTCCTTTTACGTCAAAATTATAATTAATAAACTATTTAAATTTTTAAACAGATTTTTGAGAGTTTTTTTACTCTTTTTTAAACTTTAAAATAATCGCACTAAAAGTAACATGGTTATAGTTTTAAAAATGCAATTTCAATTAAAAAACTTCAGTTAAGTAAGATATTTGATTTTTAGTAGAAAACACATTGAACTTAGTTAATATTTTGTTCTAAATAATATTAGTTTTGAATAACTAATTTTATGTAAAAATAGCTTATTCGTTAAAATAAAAAAGATGAATTAAATTTCAATATAAAAAAACTTTTCATTACTTTAATTGATTAGTAAATACCTGTTAAAAATAAGATAAATAAAAAAATTTTAACTAAAAGATTTATAAAATGGTACAAGCTTGGTATTTAAAAAACAATATAACAGAGCCTCAAAAACCAAATAAAGATGAAAAAGATAATTTTTTATCTTTAGAGGAATTAAAAAAAAAAACTGGAGTAGAGTATTGGAAGGTAGCTTCAAATTTTTCTTTAATTTTTTTTCTAAAATTTAAATTTTTTGCTAAATTTTTTTGAGGTTGATGCTGATAATTATGAAAACGAAGGCCTTTTGAAAAAAATTTGTGAAGATAGAGGTTATAATTATATGGATGAAATAACTTGTAGTCCAGAAAAATTACCAAATTATTGTGAAAAACTAAAAATCTTTTTTGAAGAACATTTGCATTCAGATGAAGAAATAAGGTAAATTAAGAAACAATAAAAGATAATTTAATTTATTTTTTATTTAGATTTGTTTTAGAAGGTTCTGGTTATTTTGATTGCCGTGATGTAAATGATAAATGGATTCGTATTAAAGTAAATAAAAATGATCTAATAACTTTACCACCAGGAATTTATCATCGATTTACTTTAGATGAAAATAATTACATAAAAGCAAAACGTTTATTTGTAGGAGAACCTGTATGGACAGCAATAAATAGACCAATTGGTGATAATCATCCAGCAAGAGAAAATTATTTAAATTTAACTAAAAAAGGTTTTTAAAAATATTTTGAATTTTAACTCAAAATACTAAACAAAAATGTTTGCTTGATTCAAAAACTAAATATTTTACTTTTGCAAAGTTTTTTTGTGTGATTTATAATTTTGTTTAAATAAATTTGAATTATTTTTCATGAAACCTTAAATTCTGAATAATTTTAAAGCTTAACAGATTATTAAAGTTCTTTTGAAAAATTATCAGCTTTTTGAAAAGACAAATTTTTTTTATAAACTGATTAAACAGTAATTTAATCTTGAAATTTAAAACGCACAATTTATTTTAAAAAATGAATTTTTCTCGATAAATTATTTTCATTTCTTATCGTTTAATATTAATTAAATTCACTCAACTGATATTAAGCTTAAACAAAAAATTTATTTATCTTAAAACTGGAAAAATTTTTTGAAACGAATCATTTGTTAAAATGAATTTTTTTTGTCATTGAAAAAAATAATCTTAAAGAAAACAAAATTTCTAAAAGCTTGTCAATAAATGCATAAATGCTAAAGTTTAACTAAAATTTAATTTACATTTATTCAAATCTTACCATGATATTTCACCTGGAATATATTTGTCAATTAAAGATTGATAATAAGGCATCAATTTTTCAATATCAGGTTCATCATGAGATTTTGTATAAAGATCATATTTATTAAAAAGTTTAACCCATTGAAGCATTTTATCATCTTTTTCGTTTGTCAAATATAAATATTCATTACCGGTATGCCAAGGATAAAATGAATGAAAACGAATCATATACAAACCTTCTTCAGGTAATGTACAATTTGGATGATTTTTTAATACACGGTATAAATATTCGTCATGGCCCCAACTCATTTTAACTTTATCTAAACCACAATTTTCTTTATAAATGCCTAATTTAGTATTATATTTATCATTACTTGAATCAGGGTTCTTTAAAAAACTTTCTTCACGATAAACAACAGAAGATGCCCAATCACAACCTACTGGAAAAGTATCACCAACAACAGACCATTGTTCTTCTCCATAAAATATCATCAATTTACCTAAATCATGAATTAAACCAGTTAAATGAAACCAATCTAAATCTGGAAAATCTTGTCTTATTTTTTCAGCTGTTTGAAAGGCATGTACAATATTTGGCATATCGACATCTGGATCACTTTCATCAACAATATCATTCAATTTTACTAAAGCATCCATAATATTTAGTTTAGTAGTATTGAATTTCGTCCATTTCTCAAACTTTTCGTTAACAAAATCAACTGTTTGATTAGTGTGCATTTTGAAATAAGTTTCTCTAACTCGCTTTTGAATTGGATCTTCCTAATAAAAATAAAAAATTAATTAGTATTCAACAAAAAAAAAATGAACTTACTTCATAAGTATATCTTCGGAAATCTTTATTATACTTATTTTTTTGATCAGGATCTTTTAATTCAGGTCTATGAAGACTTGAAACATCTAAAACTTCAATTCTCATTGTTAAAAAAAAGTTTTTTTTATCTAGAAAAAATTAATTCAAACTTAACAAAACTTAAAACAAAATTAGTCAAAAAATGGATTTTGTTTGAACTTTTAAAGAGAGAAAATTGCGATTATTTCAAAAAATATTTATGTTTGTACATCAAATAAATCATCTAATTTAAGGTTGGTTTAAGAGATTTATTTGAATTAAATAAATAACTAAAAACAAAATTACCTATAAAAAGACGACTTTCATTTGGAAATAAGATTCATTTATAATATATAGATAGGTTAAAAAAAATTCAGATTTGAACTGTGATAGTATTTTAAAGCAGTAATGACTGATAAGCAATTAAATTTAATTGAAAACACCTTTTTTTTGTTTAATTTCAATTTTAAAGATAAAGAATTTTTCGTTTTACGAAGAAGTGACGATTTAAATTGAATTAAAAATAAATTTTTAATTAAAAAAATTTAATTAAAAATCTTTTGATTGTTTATTTACGGTATTTTTAATCAAAATAATTACAAAACACTTGTTTTAAAGAGATCTCGTTTCAACTTATCCGGAGTAAGATCAGCGCCACCTAATGGTGTTACATAGGGGAAAAAATAAAGTTTTCTAAAATTTTTTGATTAATTTTAATTCAATTTATTGAAAATCTTTTGACATTTTTTTTTTCAGCTAAAATAATATTTAATTGAATTATCACTTGATTGATTTTGTTTTTGAAATTAAATTTTTTTTAGATGATTAATTAAAACTAAGAAAAAACTTTTTAGATTTTAAATTAAAATCACAAGTAGCTATAAAAATTTAGTTTAAAATGTTAGTTCAAATGAATTTGAAAATTCTCTACAAAATTATGAAGTTAGAAAATAAATTACAAATAAGTTTGTTAAGTATAATTATAGAAAAGTTTAGTTAGGAATATTAATTTGATGCCAATTAGGTTTTCTATTCCAAACCATACGAACACCAGCATCTGTTCTAATTTTAATTGAAGCAGATTCACAAGCTTTTACTGTTTCTTTAACTGCATCCATAATATTTTTAGCATTTCCTTCTAACATTTCTGTAGCTTCACGATCTTCTTCAGTAGCTAAAATTATAAATGAAATCATAAAAAAATTCATAAAAGAAAAATAAAAATTACCTTGTGAACCTAACATTGTTGCTTTTACAGTACACAAAATGCTCAATTGAGTTCCCATAGTTGGAATACGTTCACAAACTTGTAAAATTGTCTAAAAAAAGAAAAAATTTAGAAAAATAACTTTTTAATAATTCAAAAATTTTACCGTTCTCATTCTTTTATCAGTACAAAGTTTAGCTTGTTCTTTTGCTAAATTTGCTATGTGTTTTGATGCTTCAGCAATTGCTTTAGCACAATCTATAAGATCTTTTTTAGTTCCACCTTCACCTCTAACAAGTTGACTAAGTCTAGCCATTAATAAAGCCATTCTTTTTGCTGCTGCTATAATTTCATTGTCTTTACTAGACCATTGTTTTACTTCTTGGTGCAAACCATGAGCAGCCATCTTGAAAATAAATAAAAAATTTCATTAATAATCTAAAGTTCAAAAATTAAATTATAAAATTACCATAATAGGTTGATTAGGAGCTGGAGATGGGAATCTTTCGTCTTCATCGTCTGTTTCTTGAGGTGGTGGTGGACGAGGAATCATTGGAATACTAGTTTCAGTATTAGTTGGTGGTCTTGGACGAGGTGGCGGAATAGCTAAAAAAATAAATTTGGTAAATTGCTTGAAATTTTTTAGAACTTTAAAACTTACAATCTAAATTAAGTCGACTAATATCAGGTATTTGATTTGGTGATAAAGCATTTTTAATTCCAACTACAGCATCTATTAACTAAAAATTTATAAATTAATATTTGTTTATTGAAAGTTTTTCAATTTTCACTTACTCTGTTATTACTATTTCTCCATTTGTTAGCTGCAGATGGATCATCTATGTTAGAAGCAACACTTTTAGCATCAGAAACCATTGGTGCAATTGCTATATAAAAAAATTATTAATAAAAACTATTTTTAGTTGAAATCAAATTTTAATTTACCATTTTGTAAATTATTTAAATTTCTATTTAACCTGTCTATGAATGCTGGATCTTCAGAATTATCTGCTTCTTGTTTTGCAACATTAAGTACTCTGTTAGCTAAACGGGCAATAGCTGAAGTATTATCAACCATTTTTTGTGGATCTTGACCAGCAATAGCATTTTCACACAAACCTGTATGTTTTCTAATTGCATCTTCTAAAGCTTGAATAAAATCATTTGTATCAATAGCTTCATCAACAAGATTTCTCATCTTTTGTAATGAATCAGCATATTGCTTACGTAAATTATTGAAATGCTCGTCAGCATTTTTATTTTCAGGATGATTCAATCTTATACGTCCTGCATTAACCAATTGAGGACATAAAGATTCAACATTTGCAGCAGAATTCATCAAGTTTTCTGCAACACGTTTATTTGGTGCTGAACCAGATGATACATCTCTTGCAGTACGTACTGCATTATTTGAAAAATCTTGTAACTTATTTGATTTATCTGCAAAATTATTTTCTCTATTAGGTGTTCCTAATGGTGCTAAAACTGCATCTGTAAATTGTTTTAAAGGTGAATGAATATCTAAAAAGTCATTTACAACACGATCTACTAAAGCTTTATCAATTAAGTTTTTAAGACCAATAAGTTTTTGTCCTAGTGTTTTGGCTAAAGCAAATGCTTGTGGAGAGCTACCTAATCCTCTATTAATAAAATCTTCTAATTGTTTTACTAATTGCTCTACTTCAGCAGCAGCTCTACGTAATTCATTAGCTGCATAAGGAGGACAACTAGAAGCAATTCTTCTTGCTTCATCAATAATTGATTTGATAGCTTGGAGTCCTAAGTTCTGTAAAAATTTTTTGTTTAATAAAATTTTTTTATTTAAAACTTTCAACTTACTTTATCATAGATTCCAGGATTAGATAAGAATCTCATTGCTTGTTCAAGTCTACCTTTTAATGTTTGTTTAGGAACTTGTAATCCATCTCTTTCTAAATCGCGTATAGCATTCTCAATAGTTTGAACTAATTGTTTAAGCTGTATACCAATAGATCTAGCCATTGATTGTGCTTGAGGTGAAGTTCCTTTATTTTGTGCTCTTAATTCACAAAGAGCATCTATTAAAGCTCTCAAATCTCCAACTTGTTTTCTAATCAAAGCTCTTTGATGAGGATGACAATAATCAGAAATTTTCAATGCTAAATCTAAAATATGTCTCAATGATTTTTCTCCCATACCACCGACAAGATCAGAAGAGTTTTCTAAAAAGTCGTGAGCAGCTTGCATTTTAGCTAAAATTGCTCCCTAGTTAAAAATAAAATTAGCTAAAGTTAAAATAAATAACAATTAAACTTACAAGAGCTTTCCTTAAACAAGTTAAATCATCACCAGCCCAATCATCATCATCTGAAGTTGTCAATTGTAAAACTCTTATAATTTCAACAATCTCATCTGTCATTCTACTACCAAGATAATTTCTATTTTCAATTGCTTCAGAAGTTATTTTAGTTTCAGTTAATAACTGAATATATATTTTCATTGAACAAATCAAAATTGGTGCTAATGTTTTTACTGAATCTAAACTTTTTATTAGAATATCTCTATGCTTTGTATGAGTTAATTCTTTTTGTCTTAAATCTACATCACGAGTTACTCGAGTTAAACATGGAGTAACATCTTTGACAAACTGGACTAAATCATTCATTGAATCAATAACTTCAGTTACAGTTAAATATTCTAAAAATTTTTTGCAATGTTTAATTATTTTTCTAACTTCAGATTCATCAAAACACAATAACAAAGATGATGTTCCTCCTAAAATTCCTCTAGCACCTTCAATTAATTTTTCACGAGCAGGCTGTGAAAAAGGATCAATTTTAAAAATAGCACAAGCTTCTTCTAAAAGTTTAGATGCTTTTTCTACTCTTTGTAAAGAGCCGGGCATATCTTGCTTTAAAATCAAATCATCACTATTATGAATTGTTTCTCTTCCAACCTTTAAAAAATTAAATTACTCGTATGTTCAAAAAAATATAAATCTTAAAAATTACTTTTACAAGATTTTGTACAGCTTTACTGACTGCCTGTACAGGAACAGATAAATCAGGCATTGCATTTCCATCTTCAGCTTCTTCATGGATAATAACTAAACGAGAAACCTAGTAAATTATAAATTTGAATTAAAAATTTGAAAATCAATAAAACATAATAAAAACAAAGTTATGAAGAATTAAAATAAAAAGTTTTTAAATTAATTGAACTTACTTGTTGTGCAACAGGCTCTAAGATACTTTCAATAGTTTTAGTGTGAAAAACTGGCATTTTTAATTAATTGATGATGAAAGTACATAAATAAAAACAAAACTAAAAAAAAAAAATTTTTTTAGTTTAACTTGTTAAAACTTAATAAAATAATTGAGAACATAGGTCAAGTTTATTATATATAAATTTTTAATAAAAAGGTCATTTAAGTTTAGAATAGAATTTTGAAAAATTATGTTTATTTTAAAAATTAAAATAAAAACTAACAGCTGAAATAGCTTAAGTTGATTAGGAAAAGGCGGTAACTAATTTAATAGCTTAAAAACACCTTCAGTACAAAAACTGTAAATAATTAATTTTGAACAAACTTGAAAAAAATTTTTTTTTTTTAATTGACCACGCTTTTCACATAGATTAATAACATTAAAAGAAACTTTTTTATTAAATTGTCATCAGTAATTTTTTTGTAGATATCATTTAATAAATGTTTTTTTAAAATAAAAAAACCTATCGCATAAAGTTTTTAGCATAAAAAATTCGAAAATGACGTTATGTCTATGAAAGTTTTGAAAATCTAAGAAATTAATATATAATTAAATAACTTCTAAAATTAAAATTTTAAAAACGCCTAAATAGTTTTAAATAGAATTTTTTAAAATGATGCAGACATGAGCATCTTTTGAAAAATTTTTAGTTTTAAAAAAGATATTTATATAGCCATTTATAGCTAAATGACCCAAGTGAATTTTTTCTTTAAAAATGAAAAAGACTTAATTGAAAAAAAAAATCAAAGATATCTCTAATTAAAATTTCCATTAAAATTATTGATTAATTAGCAAAGTAATAAAGATTTAACATTAGTTTTAAATTGCATTCATTGGCTTTATAATTTTCATTAAAAAAAAAATTATATTAATGAAGCTAATTAGTCATGATTGGCTTATATGAAAATAGATTTTAGGGAAAAAAATCTGATTAAAATTTTGCATTTTTCATTCATATTTTCTATTTTTAGCTTTCACCTATTTTTATTTAAAAGCTAATATTTTCATCACTTGTTTTTTCAAAAAAAAAAGTTTGTTCTAAATGACAATTGACTTTAAATTTTTTATCCAAAGATTTCTTAAGAAAAGTTCTTGAGGCTTGATAAATTATTTTTTTATTAAATAAACTTGACAATGTTTTTATTTTATAAACTTCAATTTTAAATTTTCTTAAACATAAACACATAAATTCATAAAAAAAGATTTGGCAACTGATCTAAATAATTTTAAGAAATAAGTAAATTTTAAGTAACTTCAATGTAGTTTACAATGGCAATGATTTCAATATATAGAAGTGAAACAATATAAAAAAATAGGCCAAGACTTAAAAAATTCGGCTTGTTCTAAATTTAAATGGTCAAAATGATTATTTTTCATTCTAAAAAGGAATCAATAATTTACTTTTATATAATTAACTTCTTTAGTTATCTTGTTTATCAACTTATATAAATTGTTTTTTTTAACTGATTTCTATTAAGTGATTAAAATTTGTTTGTCAATAAAAAATTAGTCAATTAGTTTCAGCTCTGTTGATTTAAAAGTATATAAGAGATTAAATTGTTAACATAGCTGAAAATTTTTCAAAATTTTTCTGGCATTCTTCATAAACAGCTAGTAGTTTTAATTTCATTTTTACGATATAAAAAGATTTATAAAAAATATTTTTTTGGAAAAACTAATCTTTGAAACTTAAAAAAAATGTTATTAGATTTTTTAAATTTATTTAGATGAACAATTTGAATTATCTTCTTCTTCCATTTCAACTTCTTGATCATTTTCCATTGTCATAAATATATTATCCACATTCAATTTTAACATTTCTGTATTGTTTACATCATTAGTCATTGTGTTAATAGTTGAATTATTAATTAAATTCAAGTTTGATACATTATTTTGATTAGATTTATAACTTATTTCATCTTGGAAAATAATTGGTTTATTTATATCAGAATTATAACCTGAAAAATTTTTCACAAATCTTAATAATGTTAATTCTTCAACTTTAAGTTTTTGTAAAGTTTCTTCAGATTTTTTTTTCAAATCTGCTAACAATCGTTCTTCTTCAACTAAATAACTTAATTCTCTTAGACTTTCTTTAGATTTTTGACTACTTTCATTGTCATCTGATCCATTATTATTTGTTATGGACATTTTGAAAAATTATAAATCAAACTTCAAAATTTATTCTTTGTTTACATAAAACTTTTATTAAAGAAAAACTTATAAAAGCGCCAATTTTAAAAGATGTTACCAAAATTAATTTTTTTTGCGTTTGATTTTTTTAAGTTAAGTTTTGATATTTTTAAATGAAAAAAATAACTTGACATGATAAATTTTAAAAAAATACTTTATTGATTTTATTAATTTTCAAAATCTTGTTTATGTAAATAAAAGGTTACGACAGTATCCAGAATAAAATAAAAGGTATTAAATTAAAAATTTAGAATTTATTTTCAATAAACATAAAATATATAATAGAGTCATAAAATAAAAATTGATTGAGATAAAATTTGATGAAGAAGAATAAAATAAGAAAAGATGAAATAAGTTTTACTTAAAATAAATGATTAAATGAGTATTTTAGAATTTAAAAATGAATACTGAAATGAGAATTCTTTCAAAAATAATTTTTGATTATTGACTTTATAAATGTTTAATTAACCAAATGTTTGTTGAAAATTTTTCTTTTAATTCATTCCAATTGAATGATGTTGGCATTTTAAAATATTCATGATTAAAAGTAGGAAATATTTTTTTGAATAAATTCATGTTTAAATTTAATGAACTTTTAATCTTCATTAATTCTGAATTTAATGTTGATGGAATAATTAAATAAGTAACTTGATTTTTCTTTGAGCTATTTTGTATATTAGTTAAAGTTTTGATTAAAGATTCAGGGAATTGAGAAACACTTAAATCATGAATTTTTACTTCTGTGGAAATTTTCTTTAAATTTTCATTAGTAAAACCAAATAAATGTTGAGGAGGCAAATAAGTTGCTAAAAAAACAACATTTGCAGTATTTGAATTAATTTTTGACAACTCAGATTTTATTGAAAAAATTGATTTTGTAACTCCTGCTTGATGAATATAACCATAAAAACAAGTTAATAAAACATTAAAAATAATCCAAACACAGACAAGATATTTTTTTTTTGTTATTTCAAGAGCATATAAAAATGCTAAAGGTAGTAATAAAGGAATTAAAAATCTAGGTTCTTGGTGAGGTACTAAAGATAAAATTAAAAGAGGTACGACAACAGATGTTATTAAAAATGATCTAAAGTTTGTTTTGAATAAAACATTATTCTTAAGTTTTTGAATATCATATAAAGAATTTTTCATATAATAAAACACATCTAAGAATAAGAAACAGCTCAAGTTTGAGAATAATAAATACATGTTGACAACTAAATGTAAATACAATGGATTTAAACCAAAAATTTCCAAATTTTCATTTTTCATGTTAAACTTTATAAAGTTTAAAGGTGTTATAACAAATCCATTAAAGTCAAACTTTGCAAAATTTTTATTGATGAACTAAGGAAAAAAGTTATAGAATTTATTTTTAAAATTAAAATAAAAACTTACTAAATCCATGATTAAATTTTCATTATAAAAGAAAGTGTCCATCAAAATAAATAAAACACCAAATAAAAATGAATTAAACGTTAGTTGAGCAAAACGTTTTAGCATGAGTTTTAAATTATTTGAGAATTTTCTTGACTGATGATTTTTTAATGATACCCAATATAATATTGGGTAACATGAATAAAATAAGAATGTTGGTCTATTCCAAATACCTAAAACTAATAAAAAGGCAATTGAAATTGAATAGTTTTCTTCTTTTGACTTTAAATTTTTAAAAACCATAAAAATTAAAATAGCAAATAACCAAGCTTCGATTGTGTTTGTAAACGTATGAGTGAAATAAGTCAAAGTTACATAAGAAGATGCAAAAATCATTAAAATTTCTTTGATTCTAGATGTTTTAGTCAATAAACAACACTTGTATAATAACACATCTAATCCAAAAGACATAAATACAAAAAATAATCTTGGTAAAATAAGTAATACGTATGAGCAAATAGTATTTGATCCGAAATAATATTTTATGAAATTAAATATATTTGAAGCGAATAAATAAGGAAAAAAAACAGATCTGATATGATTATCTTTTTGACTCCATTCCCATGTTAAATGACCTTTGATGTTTGCTGATTTAACAGCCATTGGTTCAGTGAATTGAAAAAATTCATCAGGATGAATATATCCATGTTGTGGTATCAAGCACAAAAAAATTCGTAATAAATACAAAAATCCCAAGCATAATTTGGGGAGAGACAATTTAGGTAAATTTAATTTTATCATTATGACAGAGATTCATCAATTAAAAAAAATTAAGTATTCAAAATAAGTTTTCGAAAATATTTCAAGAAACCATTTATTTTAATAAGTTTAAAAAAAACTCAAAATTTTTAGCTACAGAAACGGCTAAAAATGAGCGCCAAAGTTGAAGAAAAAATTTTTTTTTTTCTGGACTGGCTGATCCGTTGGCTCACACAAGGCTTTTTTTGTACAAATAAAAAAATTCTTAACAATTTTTTTTTATCCCTCTTTCCATTTATTTTGACATTCATTATTACAACATCTATAAAATGTAGTCATTGGTTCATCAGCAGATCTTGTTTGCAATTGCATAAAATAAGCTCTTGGATGATCACCTAAGAAAAAAATTAATTTTTTGTTTGAACAAAAAGTACTTGTAAACTTACATTTAGGACATTTTTCATCTGTGGAGTCAACATTTTCCCACATTGCTGAATCAGACAAAATTTCATCTACTTGTTTCAATTTAGGATACCAACGAAAGTTTATTTTTTTCTCAACAACATAAACAAAAGGGCATGTAGGACAAGAAAATCGAAAACCAGATTCAGAATCCTCTAATGCCAACATATTACCACAATGTTGACAAAAATAAATCATTTTAAAAAAGAAAATTACTTTAACAAATTAAAAGAAAAATCAAATAAAAACATTTCCACCTGTTTTGATGTTCAAGAAACTTTAGTTTTAAAAAGCGCGTATTTCAAATAAAAAAAAATTATATAAAACTAATTGCGAACACTAGTTTATATTTAGAATAAAAAAACAATCCAGATTTAGTAAGTAATAATTTATTAACGCAAATATATGTCTTTTATCAATGAAATTATATTAAGATGATTAAATTTTAAGACACAAATTTTATCAATTACAAGTTATTTTAAGATGCAATTCATAAATCTTATAAATGCCATTTACAATTTAGAAAAGATGATAATTTTGCAGAAACGATGAATAAGTTATGTTTTTAAAAGAGAATCGTTTTTTTCAAAAGATGTTGATAAAATTATTTTAAAAAAAAAATATAACACAAACAAAAACCAACTTAAATATTTACTAATTTACAATCAAAAAAGATTTCCTTCTTACAAACGAATTGATCTTTTCTAAAAAATGTTTTTTTTTTTAAAGAAATTTATGACTTAAAATTTTTTAATTATTTGACGACTTATTAAAACCAATATTTTAAGATTTAGATTTTTTGAAAAAATTGTCCAATTTTTTAAAATCTAACCCAATCTAACCATTATTTTTTGTTGCCATTAAATTTTAAAAGACAATGTGAAATGAAAAGAACAAAACATTAAAACTTTTTTTATAAAATAATGAATAGGTTAGATTATAAATTGTCTTTACTCTAATTGAAATTATAAACAAGTTAAGTTGTTCTAAAAGTTATTAAACTATTTAAATTAAAACACATAATCGATTAAAAATAATTAAGTAGTCGTTGTTAAAATGTTTAAGAAATACTATCAAACTCAGTTGCATACCTTGTTTCTGAGTTATGTAAACTCCATTGGGCTGGTCTGTACTTTATTAAAAATTGTCCAGGTCTACTTTGTGGATTACGATAAGCATACATTCCCCAATAAGCAACAATTGCAATTAATGTTAACAAAATGAAACCTGTTGCAAAACCACTTCTTCGTGATTTATTTTGTTCTTTTGAAACAATATTTTTAGCTTGTACTTTATCATTAACAACTATTTTTTCTTTTTCAATTTTATTCATATTTTCATTATTAGGTTTAACGACAGCTTGATTATTAGAATGAGCAGTATTTGAATTTTCATCTACGTTCAAAGTTGGTTGCTCTGTTACTTTTGGTACTGGACATACAGATTTACTATTATCAACACATTTTGATTTTAACCAATCTTGTCTATGACGATCAAAACCATCTGAACACCTTTGATTAGCTTCACACCATTGACATTCAAAATTTATCTTTTTTGTAGTACAAGTAGTACAATCTTTCAATGTGTTACAAGTTGGTAAAGCTTCAAAATAAATGACTGTATTGTCTGTAATATTTTTGTTTTTTAACTCTGCTTTATGGTATTCATAAATTGTTTTACGACGGATAAAGAAAACTGTACGATCAATAATATAAGCATCTGATATTCCTACTTTAACAGGATGTTTATCTTCATTAATTTTCAATACTTCAAGTGGTACATTTTTATAAACAAAAATTATATCTCCATTTTCTTTTAAAGTTACTTGGAAAGAAAATGGTTTTTCTGCAGATTTATCTTTTTCTCCAACAGTGCTATTATTATTGCTACTACTATTACCAGTAACTTCTTGTAAATAGACATTATCCCATTGAACAACAAAGGAACTATTATTATCTAAATAGTAAATACTTGATTTTTTATCTAAAGATGAATCAAAATTAGCCATCAAAGGAGCAATATATTGTGTTGCAGCTAACCATGTATGTACAGCATCTCCAAGGAATAAAAATCCACCAGTAGCTATCGTTACATTATCAATTTTAAATCCATAAAATGGAAATTTGAAAGAAAGTTTAACAGTTGCTGCTCTTCGATGTGCGCTACTTAACATATCATGACGTTTTTTATCTGGATTTTTAGTCATATCTACCCAATAATCATTAGTCTTAGTTTTATCATTTGGGAAAAAGCCAACTTTATAATAACTATGATCATCAATTGTATTATTTTTATTTTTCTCGATTTCTTCTGAAAGTTCTTGTGTTTTATCTAATAATGAACTTGTATCATTAACATTAAATTTAGATAATAAAAGTTTATCCTTATTTTTACTCAATTTTTTATCTTCATTATTTAAATCTCTTTTTGACCGGACAAGATCCAATTTATAATAATTATTTAACTTATTTTCTACATTATCTAAATTCACAAAATTGAAATCATCTTCAAATGAATGACATTTATTAACAAATAAAACAATGCCTATTAAAAAAGGCCAAATAACTAAATTTTTCATTTTGATAAAAATTTACTTTAAAGCTAATCAATAATTTGTATAATTAGTAAATTCCAAATCTCATAAACAAAATAATTTTTTTAACTTTTTGATATAACAGAATAATTGCATCAAAAAAATGTAAATTTTGAAAACTGATTTGTTGAAAACAATTTTTGATTCAAAAAAAAAAAATTTTTAATGCATAAGAGGATGACGAAGGTTTAGAATTCTGTCAACCAAATGACAGTAGAAAAATTTCTGCTTAAAATTACTTGAAACTTTAATACAAAAAAAACTTATATTTATTAATTCGTTGTAAATTTAATTCTCTAACTAAGAAAATTTTTTTACAGTTTACAAAAATTTTTTTTAAACTTTAAAAATAATTACTACAATAAACGATTTTTTAATTAAATTAAAATTCACCAATTAATAAAATATCGATTGAATTTTATTAAAAAATCAATTTTTTCGCAACAATTAGCGTTTTTTTTTTGTAACGGATATTATATATTTTAATTTTTGAAGAAATAAAAATTTTATTTTGTTTTTTTTATATTTTCATTAAAAAATATTTCACAAACATAATTCTCTTTAAGTTTAAATTTTGTTTTTAGAAAAAAAATGATTTGCACAAAATTTTAGAAAAAGAATTTTTTTCTTTCTTAAAAACTTTTTCCTTTCTTTATTTTTTTCAGTTTTCTTTTTTTAAAAAATTTTTATAAATTTCCACAAATTAAATTGAATTTTAATTAAAATTAAATAAAAAAACACTTGTTGATTATAATTTATGAACCACTGGACTTTAAGAAAAAAAAAATTTAGAGAAGATGGTGGAAAAAGAAAAAAAAAAAGTTCTAAATGTAAACAAAGAAAAATTAAAGGTGGCTTTAAACAAGAAAACTTGTTCTAAAGTTACAGCCTAAATACTCCTGACACATAATCAAAAACAATCCAGACCAGGATTTGACCAAAAAGAAAGCTGCACTAAGTTTTGATTTTTGTATTTCTTCAGAAAAACAAAAATTTTAGTTATAGAAAAATTTGTATTTGTGTTTTCAAAAACTAAAAATAAACTAAAATTAAAGCCCTTTTTTTTTTAAATTAGAAAATGCATTTATGCCCTCTATAACAATTGATGAAAAAAATCATTTCAAAAAGATAGTTTTCATTTATATATACGTATAATTTCAAAAACAACAATTCTTTTTGTTGACAATTTTTAATTCAAAACTTTTAAATTAATTTAAAGAAAAAATGTATTTTTTAAGAAAATAATTTAAAAGAGAAATTAAATTCAAATTGAATGCATAAAAAATTAAATTATGAAACTATGAAAGGATGTTTGAAATTTGATTCAACAAAAGATTTAAAAAAGTAGATTTAACCTATTATTGGTCGTAATACAGATGACAATTTACTGCGCATACAAAATTTAAAATAAAAAAAATAAAAAAACAATTTTAAACGGTGCATTGCTGAGGAAAAAAAAAATTCAAAATCCAGTCTAACAACCCAAAATACGAGTTTAGCTAGGTAAAAACTATATACTTTAAAATAGTTTTAAAAAAAGTATTAAATTATTTTTTAAATGAAAACATCATTGAAGCTTGAAAAATTTTTAAATGTTTAAACTGTACCTAACGGTAACAAATAAGGTAAATAAAGATAACAGAGAAAATTGAATAAAAACATTGAGTTAAAAAAAAATTTAGTAATGCTTTATAATTAGCTTACTTAAATTAGCAAATTTTTTTTAAAAAAAAAAAATTGAACCAAATTTAAACTGGTTCATCGTATTTTAATAAAAGTTCAATAATGTTGTTTTTTTTACAGATAATTACTTGTTGAAAAGTTGAATTAGTTTGAAAATAAACAAAAAAAGATGTTCATGTTGCTTATTGAATTAATGAAGATCTTATATATAAATAATTAATAAATAAGTAAAGTAAAATCTCATAAAGACAATCCCTAAAAATTGCTTTACTAAACAAAATTACCACAAATTTTAAAATAGCATGAATACAGGTTTGAGGTCAAAACAAAGTCTAATATAAAATTAGTTTTAAAGTTTTAAATAAAAAATTAGTTAAATTGATTAACTTAATTTGATAATAATGATTGAAAATAATTTTTAAGTTAATTTAAATTTAATAAAATGTAAGTTTTTGAGAAAATAATCTTTGTTTTTAGAATTTCTTTTTTTAGTAAACAAACAGGTTAAACTTCAAAATAAATAAGTGTTGGAAAAAGAGGCTTACTTCAAAAATGATCTAAAAAATACATCTTTTAAAAAGATATCATTAAAAAATAATTATGAAAATTAAATCAAACTTTGAACTGAAACAAGTTTTTTTAATTTTGTTTATAAATATTCAAAGATTATTTTTAGTAGCAACAAAACAATGCACCGATTTACCATTATTTTTAAATTTTACAATAGGTCGAGGTATAGATATAGCTTCAGTTGATTTATATCCGCGATTAATAGATTTACAAAAAGGATATACAATTTTCAAAGACCAATTAATCAGCTTAAATTGTGATAAAAATGAATTAATCAATATTCAAGGAAAAGATTATCAATTACCAGATGAAATATTCCGTATTTATGACTATTTAAGTCAAGATTACACAAGACATGGTTTAAATTTTAAAGATGAAATAGATTATAGAAAAAAAATGTGTTTGAATTTTGGTATTAATTTAACAGATGGTGTATTAAGAAGCTCTCCAACATACAGACGTATTAAAAGACAAGATTACCCAAGAATAAGAGATAGAGTACAATATATTCAATTGCAAAAAAATGTTTTATTACGAGAGCCTTATTCGTTAAAGCTAAATGAAAAATTAGAAAATGAGTTTAAAAAATTACCAGAAGAATATAATGATAATCCTCGAGCATATCAAGAATTTATTGAAAAGTTTGGAACTCATTATTTTAATAAAATATATTTTGGAGAAGCAGCTCGAATTGAGTTTGAAAAAATTTCTAAAGAAGAAAAACAAGAAATAATGAAATTAATTGAAAAGCACCATTCAAATCAAACAGAATTAAACAAGTTGTCTATTTATAGTAATAAAAATTTAAATTTAGACATAACAAAAGAGTTCATTTACAACATAAACAATTTAGTTAAATTTGGTTTAGCATTTAGTGAAGAACAAAGCATATTATTAGAGAATGATCGAAATTGGCGTTTAATACGTACTGATGAAATAAGAAGAAAAATACTTACTGTTTATGGTGGAGAAATAGATTTTAACGCAAATATAACCTTTCAGTATAGATATTTTAATTTGAATTATAAGCGTTATTTACAAATAGAAAATGATTTTCAGAAAAACTTGATGAATACTTGGGTTAATCGTGATTTATATATGTGGCCATTACAAGGCAAAGTAACACCAATTGATAATTTGTTACCAGAAGGAACAAGAAGAGAATCATTCAAAAAAGCTGTAAGATTACATTTAGAAGCAGCTGAACTAGAAGATGGGAACTAAAATTTCATTAGCTTAATTTTTCTCTTAGTGACACAGAATTTTATTTTTATCATAAAACTTCATTAAAAACTACTTATTTTAATGCCTTACACATTAGTTTACAAAGATTACGTTCATTACTCAATTGTTCATTAATCATTTTCATACAATAAATTAATTTATTTTTAGCTGCTTTATTGTCTTTGTAAATGCTTAAAATTTTTTCAAATTGAATTTTAGCTTCAGTGAATTTCTGAACACTAATAAAATAAATTCCTAAACGATACAAAGCTTTTTCATCATTAGGTTTCATTTCAAGAGCTTTCATTAAATAATTAAGACTAGATTCAGACGTCTTAGCTAAAAAATAAGTTTTTGAAATATTCATGTAGCAACTAAATAATAATTCATTTCTTTTTAAATCTAAATCTTTGTCTAAATCAATTGAACATTCAAGTAAATCAATTGCACGTTTAAAACGTTTTAAAGCTAATCTAATGTTAAAATTTTCTGTCAAATAATAGTTTCCTTTCAATTTACAATCTAAACTATTATTGAAACGCTCTTCTTTAGACATTTCATAATATTCTTTTGCTTTGATACAAGAATTTAATCTTATTTGAAAATAAATATAATTATCTGAACAATCAATTTGTGCCATTTCGTTCAGATAATTTTTTTTAATTTTGAAAATTGATTTTTCATTTACAATCATACTTTCAATAGCGTATTCAATATGTTTAGGAATATCCTGTAAACAACCTTCCCCTAAAACCCAAGAGAAATTTTTTTTTTCAAAATTAATTTTATCAATCAAATCATTTTTTAAGTCATAAAAACTAATTATGTCACAACTAACTTCAGAATTATATATTGGATAGAAATTTCCATCTCCTTCTTCTAATAATTTAACTCGTAATACACTTTTATCTTTTTTTTTTGAACAATCATTAAAATTAAAATCAAGTAGCTCAACTTCATATACAATAACAGAACCAGACGGCACTTCACACTCAAAGTCATTTTGAAAAAAATTTTCTATTTTAAAATAAGAATAAGTATGGAAAATTAAAATAAAAAATAAGTAATTAACCATTTTTATAACAATAAGTTGGTTCGCATGTTAAAATTGCAATTTCATTTAATTTCATAGTCAATAAAGCGATATTAAAAGCTTCTATTAAGCTTTCTGAACCTAGTATACCTCTTATTGGTTTTTCTAATTTTCTTGTATTTAAAAATACTTTTCCTTCTTTTTTTAAAGTACCTACTACATGAAATAAAACTTCTTCACCTAATTTAGGTTTAGAAGTACCTAAAATAAAAAAAAATTTAATATAACTAGTTTTAGCTTTCTAGAAAGATTAATACGTTTTCCACCCTGTACTATTGATTTTAAGATTCCTCCATTTTTAGTTAAATCCCGTTGACATTCATCTAACTCATCATTTGATTCATCTTCACTAATAAGAAAATCATTTTTTTTATCATTCATTTCAAAAACAATCAGTGATTATAGAATAAAGATACTTTATTTATATTTTGAGTTTTTTAATTCTCAATTTTAACTTAATATATTTTTCAACAATGATTTAAATACTCTATACAAATAAATATAATTTAAAATAATTTTTTTTTCAAATAATAGTTCAAGTTGTAGGACAAAGTACTTTTAAAATAAAATCTGTTAATAGCGTTGGCACTGTTGGACTATCATCTTTGATAGCTTTGAGAACTAAAAAAAAAAGTTTTTTTTCACAACAATTATTTTTTTAATAATTAACTTTTGACTTACTTTTAATCATAATTTGTAAAGTTCGAACATCAGGAGCTCCTAATGAAGAATTATACGGTATAACTGTTGTTAAATATTTTGATCCATCATTTGTTTTATTATTTACTTTTTTATACAAATTTTGTTTTCTTCTCTTATTTTGAATTCCGATTAAAAGAACAATAAATTGATTTTTCAATTCTTTTTCAAATTCTAATTCATCTCTTAAAGCAAGTTCTTGAATTAAAACTTCTGAATAATTTTGAATTAGTCTTTCAAAATCTAAATAAACTTCATTTAATTGTGTTAAGCTCAAAGTTCTTAATTGTTCTTCATAATTTTGTTTTTCAAATTCTACATCATTTTTGATAGACATGTTTATTAAACTATTTTCTATAGTACTACTTGTTTGACTTCTACTCAAGCTTTGACAAGAACTAATTATTTCATCTAAACTATTACTTGAATAACTATCATTTATTGAATAAGATATTTCGTAATTATTTAGAGAATTTTTAGTTAATCTTAGATTATTATTACTAATAAACTCTTTGGCATTTTTTTCATTCATGTTGTTATCAAAAACTTCTTCATTTTTTTCTTCTTCATCTTCTTTCAATATAATATCTAATTCTTTTAAAACTTCTTCAGCTGTGAACAAAAGTTGAGAATTATTTCCTTCCTTTTTTGAACAATTTTCTTCAAAAGATTCTGATCCATTACTGCAAAGAATCAAACAATGAAAATCAAGATCTTTAGCAAGTTGTTCTTCATCTTCATTTTCAAATTGTCTTAAATAACTAGAAAACCTGTTTTTATTTACATTATCAAAATTTTCTTTACTAGTATTTAAATAATCATAACTAAACTCATTAAAATCAAAATTTTCATCATCACTTTCATTATAAAAATTATTAACAGGAAAGCTTTTTTCATTTAAGTCATCTTTAGATTTTTTATTTATATATTCATTATCTTTTTGATTCCCTATTAAATAAGCTAATAATAATTTAATAGAATTTGTGCTTTTCCAATCAACAGGCAAAATTTGGCCAAAATTTCCATTTAAAGTCCACCACATTCTAGTAGCCAAATTATAAATGCGTTTTTTTTTAAGCAAGTTCAGTAAAAGCGATTTAAAAAAAATAAAAAAAAATCAATAAGCTCATAAAAATAAACAAAATAAAAAAAGAAAAACATAAAAAGCGAAAAAAAGCAAAAGATTTGTTCAGAAAACTTTGAAAAGAAAATTTTTAATAATTTAGAAAAAGAATTTATTCATTTTCTTTATAAGTAATTTTTAAAAACAAGAAATAGTTTTCTAAAATGCTTAAAAATGAATTTAAGTTTGTCAAATTCATTAATCAAAGCTGCTCTAAAATTAAAAACAAGTTAAAAACCTAAATATAATTTAATTTTTTTTAAAATAAATTTTGATAAATTTGACAGTTAATTTTCGATCATTTAACATTTAATCAAACGCTATTATTTAAACTCTTTAGCTTGCGTTCGAAAATTATAGGCGTGGCTTTAGAAACGGTTTTCTATTTTATTAAAAACTACTTTCATCAGTAATTTAATTGATTAAATAATCTTTAAGACATTTTTTATTTCATAATTAAAAATTAAAAAAAAACAACTTACTGGCATTCATTTAGTAATTCTTCATGATTTAATACTTGTACAGGTACAAAATTATCAACTGGATCTTCATAATTTATAAAACAATTAACTATTTTCTCATCAAAAGTATTTACTAATTCTTCTAAAGATTCAACTTTAATTGATCCAGATGATTTTTCATTTAAATTATTTTCATCTTGAAATGCAATTAATTCTTCTTCTACTTCATCATCTTCAATTTTTAAATCAATAGAATTCAAAAAATTAAAAAATTTATCCTTATCTAGATTATTTGAATTTTGAATTTTTTCATTAATATTAACTGATTTAAAATCTCCAAACTCTGCCCATTCATCATTGATGTTAGCAAGAGGAACCTCAGTCATTTTTGATTATTAAAATTTTTTTTTTGAAAAATAAATTTAAAAAAAATTCTTTTAGATTGAAAAGCGGATTGAAAACATTTTATTTTTAAATGTTTTGTTAAAGAAAACTAAAAGAATTAAGTAAATTTTGATCACTAAATAAATATTTTTATAAAAATTAATTCTTAAGCTTTTAATTATGAATAACAACGTCTTATTTTTGTTATCCGCAACTAAACTTCGAGTGGGAGTTTAGATAAATGTTTACAATGCTAAACCAAGGCGGAGATCGAAAAAAGAACTTACTGAGCGCCATTATGAGCTAGTTCAATTTTTATACTAGAACTATCTGATATAGTTTTCTATGAAAATTTTATATACGATTTCAAATCAGCTTATAAAAACTTTTTTTTCAAATTTAAATTTCAACGGCTGAGCTGGCGGTGGTTTTAAAGCTATAAATAAAATAGACTTAATTAAATTGATTAAGGCTTTAACAAGTTGATTTAAAAAGAACGTGGTTTAATAAAAATTCTCCTTAATTTAAATAAGGATAAAAAAGTTTACTCAAATTATAATTTTTTTTTTCAATTTTATTGAATCAAACCATTCACACTGAAAACAAATAATCTATTTTTGATTGTAAACTTTTAAAACTTTAAGTTTTTGTTTTGTATACTTAATTTTTTAAATAAATATTAATTAAATTGTTAAAATTGACTAATTATGAACAAGTTTGTTTTTATATGAAAACTATTTTTAATAACACACTATAAATTAATTTTTTCAAACCAAAAACAAGCTTTAATTGAGTGATTTCAAAAAAAAAAATAAATAAAAATAAGATTATTTCAAACATATCTTTGTAAATTAACTAGATTTAAATCTCAAAAGCTGATTTGGCATTAAATAGATTTTATTACTATTGCTTTAATTGATGAGTAATTTGAGGGAAATATTCTTATGAATTTAGTTAATTATGATTTATGTAAATTGATAGTTGTAATAATTTAGTTTGACAATGTTGAGTATAAAAATCTTGACAAGAATATTCGTTCCAAAATAAATAAAAATTTCAATCCAAAATAACTTTTTTTTGTAAATTAAACCTGCTGATATAAAACTGATTTAAATTTCTTTATATAAGTCAAAGATGAAACTTTATAAAATAATAAAAATAAAATCGATTTCATAAATTTAGCATATTTATCAAAACAATTTAATGTTATTTATTGATGGGTACTAAAATTGTAACATATGCAATAGGAAAAAGTCCAGTTTTTCCTTTTAAAGTTCCTTCAAACCAATTTTCATCTATTTTTTCTTTTAACTCAATTATATCACCTTCTTCAAATGCTAATTCAGTTGGATTTTCTGGTTCAAAATCATATAACGCTTTACAACATGGAACTGCTGGAATTTTATTGTTTTCTTTATTAATAGGAGCTGCTGGTGGTGCTCGATTAACTTCAGGAGTATTATCAGAAGATTGAGAAGAAAGAGAAGCTTTATTATAAAAATTTTAAAAAATAAATGTTAGTTTATTAGTAATTTGAATAAAATTGATTAGTTTACCATTATCAAGATTAGTTAAAGTAGGAGTTTTTTTATTTTGAGGTTCTAACAAATTATTAAAAATTATTAGTTATTTTAAAAAGCAAAGTTTAATTTTTTTAGTGTATTAACGAGAAATAATAAATTAAAAACTTAAAAATACCAGAAATTAAATTTAATGATGTTGAATCAGTGTTAAAATTCATTAACAAACCGTTTTCTTTAGAAAGATCATTATTGCTAGAAAAGTTGCTTCCTGCGTTTTGGTTATTAGTGACTCCTTTCAAATCATCTAATTTTTTTGGTACATATGCTTCTTGAGGTTGATTAGCGGCAATATTTTTTCTAAACAAAAAAAATTTTTTTAGTTTTAATCTTTTATACAAATAAAAATTTTACTTTTCATTTAATCTAGAAGTTAATCCTTCTAAAATTGTAGAACATTGTAAATGATATTCATGTAAAGCTTGACTAAGAGCTGTTAATTGATTGATATGTTCTGTTTGGTTTTGAAGTAAATTATGCATTCCTTGAGATGCTAAATTTAAACTTTGTTCAAATTTAGCTTGTGCTAGACTTAGATCAACTTGTTCTGCTTGAGATGTTGGTTTTCTTCTTTTTTTGCAATCATAATCTAAACGACGAGATTCTAATTTCTTTCTATGAAACTATATGTTAAAAAAAAATAAAAAATTAATTTTGTTTTTATTTTTGAATTAATTATCTTACATTAACATCTTTAATCTCTTTATTTTGTAAATAAGTTAAAGGATCTAAAAAGTTTTGTTTAATATTATCTTCTAAAGCAAATTTTATTTCAGACATTTGTTTTAAAGCTTCTCCTGTTTCAATTAAACTTTGAGCTAAATAAATATTTAAGTTAGTTATAGCAAATAAAACTTTAAAAGTAAAATTTACCAAAAACATTATCTCCTAGTTTTTTTGCAGACCTTAACATTGAATCACCTAAAACACCTTCAGGTTGTGTATAACCATAACCTCTTCCGCCTGTTTGAACTCTATTACTTAATTGCATTTTTGCTCGAGTTGCTAAAAATAAAATTAATAAATAAACTTTTTAAAATAAGAAAACTATTTAATACCTGGATTTGGCTGTAAATATTCTTTAGTTTTATTTATCATTTCATCAACTAATTCCATTGTTACATCAGTTTTCTTTAGTTTTTAAATGATAAAAAGTTTAAATAAAACTCAAAGAAATTTTACAATAAAAAAGGATTTTGAAACTTACTTTTTCCATATCTAAATACTCTTCTGTAAGTTTTGTTCCTTCAGCAGCTCCCATTTTTTCGCTCATGTACTAAATAGAAAATAATTTTAAGAAAATTTTTTTTTATAATTAAATTTAAAATTACCTGATTAGCTTTATTAAGCTGCTTCTTTAGACCAGCAAAAGCCATTTTTTAATTTTGTTGAACTTATTTTATTTTTAAAAATACTCTTTGAATCTTTTACAATTTAGGTACAGTGAGAACTAAACTAAATATGAATTTAGTTAAAAAAGATAAATTAAAAAATGAAATCACTTGGTATTTTATTATGGAAAATATTTGTTCAAATGATACTTGTGAACGAATGTTCTTTAAAAAAAAAATGATTTAAATAACACATAGAAAAAACGAAGCAAAAACTATCGATAATGATTATATATAACAGAATAGAATTTTTTTTTACATCCCTATTTAACAATTTTAACCATACAATTTTGATCTAATTCCTCTTTAATAAAAGAAAAAATTCTTTTCTATAGTTCAAGTAAAATTTTCTTTTTTAAATTAAATTATATGTTATTTCAAATATATAAAGACATCTAATATATAAAGTCAAAAATAGAAAAATCCTTAGTTCAAATTTTTCTAAATTTCTGAATTATTTCTAAATTTCATAATATGAAAAGTTTTTCTAAAACTAAGTGTAGAACGGGGTGTAACTCATAATTTATTTTTAAACTAAAAATTAAAATTTATTTATAAACCTTAACTAACACTTGAATTAAAAAAATGTAAAAAAAAAATTCAAACTATAAACTTACTGTTTATAAAAAACCAAAATAAAAGAGTTAATAATTGAAAAAATTTAAGAAAGTTATTTGGGGAAAATACTTGTTTTAATTACATAGATTAAAGTTCGCAACATAAGTGAAGCTCAAAAACTAAATTAAAAAAAAAATAAACAAAAGGGGTGCTTCAAAAATTACAACTTGATTAAATGAAATTAAATTTCGCGCAAAAAAAGTTGGATAATTTTTTTCTTTATTGATTAATAAATTAAGTATAAACAAAGTAATTTTGGTTTATTGATTCTAATTAAAACTAGAAATCCCAATTAATTGAAATATTTAGCCTAATATATAAATACCTAAAATTAATAAATAAGTCGTTTAATAAAAAAAAAAAGTTTAAAAAGCTAAATTACAATTCACAATGCTAAAATTAAAAAAACTAAATAAAAAAACTATTTTACATTAAAATTAAGTAAAAAAACTTTAAATTAAAGTTTTATTTGAAAATAAAAAACTAAAGCTCAATTTTGAATTTATCTTTTGATAAGTCTAATTGAAATAGGTTTTTCAGGTGTTGTTATCATTCGTAGCTTTATATCTATTTCTTCATCATTAGCTAAATCAATTTTAAATTTACTAACAAACTTTAAAAAAAAAAATAAATTAATTTCTCAATTTTTAATTAAAAAATAAAAAATCATACTTTACAAATAAAAAACGTCATTTGAGCTTCTGCAACTTTTTTTCCTATACAAGATCTTGATCCAAGAGCAAAAGGTATGTATGCATAACTATTAACTTTTTTTCTTTTTTCATTTCGAATCCATCTTTCAGGTAAAAACTTATTCGCATCTTGATAATGTTTTTCCATTCTTCCAATAGTGTATAAAGAAAAGCAAACTAACTTCTAAAATTAAAAAAGTTTTAATAAACTTATTATTTTTCAAAGTTTTTTAACTTACATTTTTAGGTATTTGATAACCACCAACATTAATATCTTTTGAAAATATTCTACTAATAAAAGGAGCAACAGGATAAAGTCTAAAAAAATAAAGTTTGATTAGAAAACTCATTTTGACAATTTTTATTAAAAAAATTACCTTAAAGTTTCTTTTATGACACCTCGAACATAATCTAAACTTTTCAAATGCTTTTCTCCAAGTTGTTCTCCTAAAACAAGATATATTTTAAGTCAAAAATTAAGAAAAAGCAAAATTAATTTTTACCTTCTTTTAAAACATTTTTTAATTCTGCAAGAATTTTTTCTTGACACTCTGGGTTTTTAGCAATTAAATAAAGAGCCCATTGAGTTGAATGAGAAGTCTAAAAACAAAAATTAATTTCTATGAAATTAAACTTTTTTTTTTAACTTACAGTATCAGTAGCTGCTAAAAACAAATCAGTTATGATATTATTTAATTGAGGTCCTTTTAAAGATGGATATTTGAGTAATTGATTTAAAATACCAATTTCTTGTTTATCACTATTAGCATTTTTTTCATGTTCTTGTATATTTTCTTCAACATAGTTTTTAGCTAATTAGAAAAAAATTAGTCTTAAAATTTGATCTAAAATAATCTTAATTTACCTATTTCTAAAGCTTTATTATTAGCTTCAACAAATCTTCTCCAAACTGGTAGATTAAATTTATAAGCTAATTTAGCAGGAAGTAATTGCATTTTACCAGTTTCAATAAAAATTTGTCTAACAGCTGAATTAAACTCTTCTTGCATTTTACTAATTTTATGGTGATTTTCAAATTGTTGTTCTCTATCTTGTTTAGGATTTTTATTCATTTTTAAATATTCAGGTATACAACCTAAACGTCTTCCAAAAATTACTGTCCCTAAAGCTAATTAAGAGAAATTAATAAAAATAATCTGAAAAATTAATAAAAAATTAACTTACATTCAATAGACCAACTATAGAGTTGTTTTTCAAGTTCTGGAATAATTAAACTGTTTTTATCATCTAATGATTCTTCCCAACTATAAAGCATATCATCTATAACATTAGTAAAAAAACTCATATAATCAGATAAAGCTCCTTTTTTTAAAAACAATCCATTTAAACAAGTTCGTTGTTTTTTCCACGATTCACCATTTCTAAACAAAATTAAATTAATAAAAATTAAACAAAAAAATTAAAAAACTTACAAAAAAAAAATTCCTCTTTGTACTTTTTTAACTTCATTATAAATTATCCATGGTTCGGGTATCATATGTACAGGCATATGATCTTCTTGTTTAAATACTTGTTTTATTAATTGATCATCAGCAATAAATAACGCTTCAATTGGACCAAGTCTTTCTTTATAAATAGATCCAAATTTTTTATGTAATTTATCACAATGTTTATGTAATTGAGAAACTCCACCATTATATGTTAATCTTAATATTGATGTTAATACAGGAAATACTGTTGATGCATTAGGTATTTGAGAATATTTCAATTGATCCGTTGATTCTAAATTTTTTTTAGTCAAAAAGTTGAAAAAACTTTTAAATTTATTTACAAAATTAAATTTTTTTATTTGTGGAAATGGTTGATGAATATGATAAGAGGTTTTTAATGATAAACTTTGATTTTGTCCATTTTTGTTTTCATGTTTCATAAAAGGACAACTTTTACTTTCTGCAAATGATTGAAAATTATATTTATTATGTGAATTACTATAAGGTTGAGTTAAAGCTTTGAATAATTTTTTATTAAACTTTTCATTTTGATTTAAATAGTTTGTGTTAATCAAGTTTTTTGAACAACTGCGTAAAGAAATCATTTTCAATTTAATTTTATTTAGTTTTTGCAAAACTAATTGAAAACTAAATTCAGACTAACTGAAAAAAATCATAATTAAATTTAAACAAAATAAAGACTAGCCTAAAACTTAAAAAGTAATTAACATTATTTATAAATATTTTGCATGAAAAAAAGTTTTATTTTAACTGATGATTCAATTAATATAATATACTAGATTCAAATACATTCATTTAGAAATATTCCAACAATTTTTCAATTCAAAACTTTTTCGACTTTATCAAAAAAAAGTTTCTTTATGTTGATACAAACTAATTAATTAAAAATTTAAAATAAAATTTTGTTACATTGCACAGTACGTTATTTACGTCAGCCACTTGTCCACATGTATCGCTTTAGGCAAACACAGCTAGTCGTAATTTTTTAAAATTAAATAACAAATAAAAAGCCGTCTGTCAAGCTTTGTTTAGGGATGGACGTGTGTAAAAAGTGACCGAACAAAGATGTCTTAATCGATACAAAATTGTATTCTACATGCTATTCTCACGTTTCATTTTAATTTGTTATTTTTCTTAAGTCAAATAAAGTTCTGAAAAGTAAACACTATTTGAAAAAATTTTTTTTGGTTAACTTAATTAATATCATTTAACAATAATTCCTATATAAAAAAACTTGTAAGCAACTTGTCTGATCGAACACTTTTTGATAAATTGTAAACTATTTGAAGATCTAAATTAGTGTAAGAAGTTTTAATTTTTCATAAACTTTTTACTTTAGACACTTACTAAAAGCTTAACCACTTGCCAATTAGTTAACATGTGAGTATAACTGCTGTAACAAGTTACATTTATATACAATTCATCTGTGTATCTTGGTATTCATTCAAAAAGCTAAAAAAAAAAAAAAAACGATTACACCTGTTCATTCTTTATGAAAAAGCGCTCAGAAATTTTTTGTTAATACAAGTTCTTTCAATAAGCTTTAGTTAATTTAAAATTGTATGACAGTGAAAGCTGTCAATGGATGAAAAGATGGTGCAAAATAAATCCAAATGATTGTGTGTGGCCAAATATAACACACCTTACTTGAATAATAAAAACACTCTTAAAAACATCGAATTTGAAAATATATTACAAATTTTTTTGAATTATTATATATTTAATCTATTTCTTTTTAAGCTCTTTTAAACAAATACATTTATATTTATATATATATAGGTTTCTATCAAATTTCACTTATAAACCAAATCTATTTTCTTTTACTTTAAGTTGATCTCAACTTGAAAATTTTACAAAAAAAAATTCTAAAAAATCTATAGCTATATTTTAACAAATTGCTTGTAGTATTATAGCGTGTAAAATTAGAAAGTTTTAAATTAGTTATCAGCCGCCCCCTTAAAGAATTTAACAGAATGCCTAAAGTGGTTTTAACAAAAGATAACGGCCAATTTTTTAATATCAGGTGCATCTTTTTTTTCTTTGCTTTTTTATTCATTATCAATAATGAATACCACCAGCAAATTTATCTTGAAAAAGAACTTAAATTAAAAAGAGAAAAATCAAGTTTAGAATTTAATATCACAAGATAGATATTCTTCAATTTTACCCTTCATCAAAACTGGGCTTGTTTAAAATTATAATCTGAAATTTATCTTTAATTCTTTTCATTGTTTATTTAAAAATTTAAACAGTTGGTTTTCATTTAACAAAGTTTTTTTTTAGTTTTTTTTCAATTTTTACCAAATATCAAACTTCTTAATAGATAAATCGAGTTCAAAAAGCAACTTTTTTTTCATTTTTTAAAACTTTTTAAAAATTTAAGATTCGTCAATTGAATCTAAAGTTTTAAAAATTAAAAGCATTCACTGTGATACAATGAACAAAAAAGCAGATCAAATAAACACGTTTAGGACAAGTCGGGCTAGAAAAAAAAACTTATTTAACTTGTGCTTCAGGGCTAAACCTAAGTATTTCAAAAAAATTAAATTTAACGCAACAAACTCCAACTCTTCTTTGTCTGATTTCCTTCATTAGCTATTGAAAAATTTAATGGTCTCTAATAATTTGCTTTTAAATGGTTATATCAGAAAGTAATTAATTTTTTTAATGTTAAATTTATTTTCTTTTAATTTTTCCAACTTAGTCCATTTGACCATTCATTAAATATCTTACATTAATTAACTAAATCACGCTAAAATTTGTTTGCTTTTTTAAAAAAAACTTCTTTTTTATTTTTTGATGAATCTCGTGATTTTTTTTGTCTTAATAAGTTATTCAGTATCATAAATATTATTACCATGTTCTAATTTATTTTAAAAGATAAAACTTTTTTTATTTGTTTTTGCTTTTATAGAAGATAGATATTAATAAAAATAAATTGAAAAATACAGGAAAGTACTTTAGATGTACGAAAAAGAAATTTATCAAAATTAATTTATCAAAATTTAAAATAGGATTTCAATACTTATATTTCATTAATTCTCAATTGATTTTTTTATAAATAGTTTTAACCTTTATAATTAATTCTTTAATTTTTTACTATGACATACTACTTCTATTGACAAATGAAATAAAGTCTTAAAACTTTGATTGAAAATTATGTAAAGATACTCTTCAAGAAATTTCTTAAAATAACTTTTTTTCTCAATGAGACTAATTTTTCACTAAGATTCTTAATTTGTAAAATTATGCTTTATTTGAAATAAAAATAATTTTTTTTCAAAATAGAAACACCTTGAATTTTAAAAATAAATAACCCTTTGATTTTTTTTTAGATTTAATACCCGGTTAATGAATTTTAACTAATTAAAATTTAAAACAAAAATGAATTACTTTCTTAAAAATGAAAAACTTAAACTGTAATCATAACATTAAAAAAATCAAAAGTGCTTTTTTGCTTTGAGCTAATCAATGTTTTAATTATACAGTTCCACCTATTTTAGGCCTGACAAGCCAATAAAAAAAAAACCAAAAGAAGAATTACTTTTTTGTATCATCTGAAAAGTGCTAGTTGCGTTCATCAGCATTCAGGTCTACATTGATCAAATACTAGATTAATGATTTTATTTAAGATGAGCAGCACGTTTGTTTTAATATGAATCCAAAAAAAGTAAAAATTATTTTGATTTAACATCTATTTATGGAAGTTTAAAATATAAAAAACATTTAATTTTCAAAAAGATGAATGTCATAAGATTTTTTCACTAACTTGTGCTTTTGATTCTTAATTATCTTGCAGCACTAATTTATTTTGAGTCGAAATCTTGTTTGTTTATTTTATGTATTTTTCTTTAATTTTTAAATTGCAATCTAACAAAACTAAAAAAAAATTCAAATTTTCAAATTTTAATTAGGAATCCGTAAAAAGATTTGAAAAGTGCACAACCTGAGTAAAAAGAAAAAACAAGTTCATTTTTGGGATTGGGCTTAATCAATTAAATTTAGAAAATGTTTTTCAAAAATTTTCTATAACAATTAAAGCAGACAAGTGTTGATTTAAAAAAATTTTCTAGCTTGATTTAAGCTTAATTCATAAACTTTGTGAATAGAATTATTAAAAAATTATCAATGAATAGATTTTTTAATTCATTTAGTCAATTCTTAATAGTTAAATCTGTTGTTGAACAACTTTTTGAAGAATATTTAAATCCTCTTATCAATTAAAAATAATCAAATAGCAATTATCATTTAATTTTTATCAAACAAATAAGATCAAACCATAATCAAGTATGTTAGGAATTGACAAGAAATAAGTCAAGTTTTGAGTTTCAATTAATTAATTGAAAATTTATGAAATCAAAGTTCTTTGATTTAAATTAATTTAAAATATATTTTACTTCTTTCTGTCATTCATTATTAAAAACTTTTTGATATTAATAAGAGTTGTTTGTTTTACTGCCGCCTCACAAAATCACGATTTGTTTTTATCCCTCTTCACATAATTAAATGTTATTTTTATTTTATATTTTAAAGATTTTTAAACTTGCCACAATTTTATACCAATACACAAACTTGATTTTTATTTAAATTCATCACTTAAAAAAGATTTTATTTAAAATAGATAATAATTTAAGTGATTCAATATTTACTTTTTCTCAATTACATGAGCAAATTAATTTCGTAATTTTTAGGTTTAATGTACATAAAATATTCTTTAACTTTATTTAAATTAAAAATTAAAGTTAAAAACGAGTTTTCAATAAAAAATATTTAAATAAAAACCTCTTAAATTGAGAAAATCCTTCTTAATGTTTACAAAGCAGATACATTTTTTTCAAATCTAAATTACTTTTTCAATTTTTTCCTTCAAAGTAGACAATAAAAACTAGGAATACCAAATTTAAAATTCATTTTTCAAAGATAAAATTATTTTATTTGGAGATAATTAAACAATTAAGCAGATTCAAAAATATGATTCTCTATAATAATTTGAAAATATTCAATTACTAAAAACTATATTTTTTTGATAATATAAACTTAAATTTTCATTAAAAGACAAAAAAATAATCTTTCAATAAAATGTTGTGTTTATATTTTTTATAATTTAATTTACTATTAAATTGAATACCTAGATAATCTTTCAAGTTTTTTTTAAATAAAAACATGCACTTTCTTGATTGGATTTATTAATAAAAAATTTTAATTAATAAAGTAGAAAAACTTTTGATTAAAATTAATACTTTTGATAGAATTTTCACGATTCACTACTTTTATTTGCTCTTTCATTCATAAAAAATGCCCAATCATCATCTACTGTGTTAACATCCTGATTTTTATTGCTTGTTTCTAAACCCACATCAATGTTAGCTAAAAAAAAAGTTTTAACAATATGAACATTAAATTTTTTTTTTTTTTTTGAAAAACAAATATACTTACAATCCATTTCTATGTTTAACTCATTTGAAATATTACTAGAAGAAGCTAGTGGTTCAAATAAATGATCTTTCTCATTAACACTACTAACTTGCATACTATCTATAGATATTTTAGTCAAACTCAACTTATTTTCAGCTTCAGTTAAATTCTCTTCTTTTAAATTAGTTTCACAAAATTCATCATCTGTATCATTTTTTAAATTTGGTATTTTGCAATCAATTTCACAATCACTTATTTCTGTGTTAAAATCTTTTAAAACTTTGAAAGAACTTGTGAATTGTTCTTCGAAATTAGAACTAAATTGTGTTAATTTATCTAAATCAGTTTGAAATGATTTGATACATTCATCAAACTCATTTCCATTATAAGGCATCTTAATAAATAAGGTACTTATACCAGGAACAAATGAGAAATAATTATATTTTTTCTCAGCTGTAATTTCATTTTCTAATAATTCATTAACATCTTTTTGTTTTTTATCTAACCAAGTTAAATCTTCTCTAATGAAATTAATCCACTTCATTTCAAGTTCTTCAGACAATTCTAAATTCAAACTTTCATACAAACTTCTTAAATTTTCTATGGAAGACTGAAAAATGAAACCCATTAAAGTTAAATGAGCACAAAAACCTAGTTTTGGTTTTCTTAAATCTTTTTCACTATTTAAAATTATTTGATAATTAACTAAGTTCTCTATTATATTACAATCAACAAACAATTGTTTAATAACCAAGTTTTTAGTATTTTGATTATTATCAGCTTCTAAATCAAAACTTGCTTCATTATCTTGTTTAAACAAAAATTTCATTTTAAAGAAAATTTCTTTTTCAGACCAAATTTTATTCATAAAATCAAAAAGATTTAATTTTAACTTTTGCTCTATTTCTTCAAAATTATCTATACTTAAAATACTTTCAATATCATCAACTTTTGTGTAAAGTTTTGATTTTTTCTTTGAATCAGTATTGATGAGTAAAAACTTAACAATTTCTACAATATAATTATGAGCTACATTATTCCATTTGTAATTGAAAAATATATCCTTTTGAGTAAGAATAATTAGTAATTAAAAGAAAAATATCAATTTACTTACAATAACAGATTTTAAAACATTTAACTTTAACAACTCATCATTCATTTCTGGATTATCAGCTATAACTAATGATCTAAATAAATTAATTATTTCGATTTTCTCAAAACCTAAAGATTCAACTTCAAAACCAATAGTAGACTTCAATGTTTCATTTTGAGTTTTTTTTGACAGCAGTGTGATAAAATGATTCAAATTTGAAATTATCTTATTATGAATAATTTTAACTCTTTTTATATAATCAAAAAAAGTTACATCAACAGAATATTCAAATGACCCAAAAACTTTATTAAATGAAAATTTATTATCTATTTGCATTTGAAAATGATTACCAACAACTTCATTAATTGCAACAAAACGATCAAAATCAAGTAAATTATTTATAATTTTGAGAACATAATAAACAGAAGATTCATTATTTATGCAATTATCTACTAACTTTGATATAACTTCTTCTCTAAAAAATTTATGAATATTAGGATAGAAAATTTGAAAAAAAATATTTATCTTACTCATAAAAACAATCAAAGTTTGCATCTAATAAAGGAGATTGTTTATTTCTTCCTATTGAAAAAGTTAAAAACATTGTAGTGTTTTTATAATAACTTTCATCTTTTGGTGTTTCAAAAACATTTATTAAGTTCATTATTATATTAGATGATTTCAACCACTTAAAAAAAAAGAAGTCTATCAACAAGAATATTTAAAATAATTTTACTTACAGAAATAATTTTAGATTTAGCTTTTGGTTCTTGATTAAGACTATCTAAAGAAAAAATTTTAAACAAAAAATCTAACGCATCAAACGTATTTATATGAGAAATAACTAGATCTAAAAAATCTGGTTTAGATTGTAAATAAACAATCATAGGTTCATTAAACTTTAAAAAAATTGAGTAATAACAACAAAATATAAGACTAGCTTGAATAGGTACCAATTTATCTTTCTTTAAATATTCAATTAATAAGTCTAAAATTTTTGGATTATTAATTAATTGAGATTCGATTGTATCATTTTTACTTGTAAATAAACCACAAAGAGTACTAGCAATTTTATTAAGTTGAATTTCATCATCATATTCTTTAACTAAAACTTGAACAAAATTTTCTAAAAGTTTTTCATTTTTGAATCTAAAAAAAAAAAATTAATTTTTTATAAATTTAAATTAAAATATTACATAGATTTAATTTTCTCATTTCCAGAATCATATCCGCTAACAAATCCATGTTTATCATTAATCAATTCAAAATTTATGTTTTCTAAGTCCTTTGAAAAAAATAAATTTTCTTAAATAAGGTTGTTTTTCTTTTCAAATTTATAAAAAGTACCTCGAAATCGAAATTGTCTTTTTGATCAACATCAGGACCTGCTTCTGAATCCCAAAACATAATTTAAAATTTATGTATTAACTAGAATAAAATAATTATTTTAATTGTTATTTTAAAACATGTAATAGAAAATAATTTGAATCAAACTATGTCAAAAGCTAAAATTAAAAATAATTTTAAAAAGAAACTAATATGAAATCTTAAAAATTTTGGCTTGTTGCTCATTTCACTATTACAAATTTAAAACAACATTAAACTTATAATATTGGCGGTAGTTTAAAAACTCAGCTAATAAAATTTAAGGATACTTGATTTTGTGACAAAATATGATTTAAAATTTTAATAAATTGAAATTAAAAAAAATATTTTCTCAACTTTTTCTAGTAAAAAAACAATTCCTCAAAAAATAAACTCTAATTAATAAAAAAATAAATTTATAGCTTACTTTATCAAATGAAAAGAAAAAAATGAAGATTAATTGCTAATAAGAATAAAATTGAAAAAATTTAATTTTGGCGCATCAAATCAAAATTCAATAGATGGCATAAATTCAAAATTTTAAATAATAATTGAATTTTTTTGTGTTTAATAAAGTAAATAATGTAAAATGGTTTCAAAAATAAAAGCGGCGGCTAAAAATGGTCGATATAATGCTTTTTATTGGCGAAAATACTCTGCCTAAAAAAAATTGGCTTATACTGTACATTAGTTATATATCGCAGTTTTATTCAATTTACTATTCAAACCAATAACAAATAGAAATCATTAAGAATAAAAAGAAGACGGAAAAACTAATTTGGCGCCACAAAGATTTTCTGTTGTAAGAATCTGTGCTCTACTGCCATCCAAGCTCTTTTTACATTCAAAGTGGTTAAAAGTCAATTCGGCGAGAAGTACTCAGCATAGGATCAATTTTTTTTAATAGACGTTTTGTTTTAAAAAAAAAGAAAAGAAAAACTCCTTAAAAACTGAAAGTTTTTAACGAATTAAATAAGTTACTAAATTTCTTTGATAAACAAGCTTCTTTTTCAAAAAAATAAAAAAATTCTTTCTTGGTTTTCATTTTTGTGAAAAAAAGTTTTTAAAGCGAAAACAACTTAATTAGATTAATTTGGTTATTAATTTTTAATGTAAGTTAGATTTTTTTTTGTTTTCTATTAAGCGTTAATTCAAAAATATTATAACAGTCCACCTGTTATTTTTCCATTTTTTTTTAACTTTTTCAGTTAGTTTTATTTTTGAATTTTTTCTCATTCGTTTCTTTAAATATATAAATTTTTTTCCTTTTGATAAATATTTATTAGGTTCTAAATTGTTAATATCTGTATATTTAAGCTAAAAAAAAATCTAATTTATTCTAAAATTGTATCAATTTTCTAGTTTTATTTACAACATTGAATTTATTATTGAATTTGCAAATTGTTAGTTATAATTTTATTTTCAAATTTAAAACCCTTATATTTAATTCAGTTTTTTTAATTTCCCCTTGTTTTTATAACAAAGACAATGAACTAAATTTTTTTTTTTAAATTACTTTTTTGATTTCTCTACTTTTAATTTAAACAATTTTCTTGAAAATATTTAAACTCAAATTATTCTCTTTTCTTTATTAGTAATTAAATTATAATGGAAAAAAGATTAGAACTTGAAAGAAGAGGAAGAAGTCCTTCTCAGGTAAGTTTTTAAAATAGAAATTAATCGTTCTGTTTTATAATTTATAAATTTTTTTTTTTTTTTGGTAAATAGATTACTGATTTAAATTTAGACAATGCTCGTAGCGCAAATATTGTTGGTTTACTTGATGAATATTGTAATCTTGAATCTTTAAGTTTAATTAATGTTGGCTTAGCTAACTTAAAAGGATTTCCAAGTTTGCCTAAATTAAGAAGACTTGAATTAAGTGAAAATCGTATTTCTGGTGGACTTAATTATTTGAAAGGTTGTCCTAATTTAAGAATATTAAATCTATGTGGTAATAAAATAACTGATTTTGAAGTCTTACAACCATTAGTAAGTTCAAATAAAAAATTTGATAGTTTTTTTTTTAAGTAATTTTTTATCAAATTTTTAGAAAGACTTTGAAATGCTAGAAAATTTAGATCTTTTTAATTGTGAAATTACACAAATAGAAAATTATAGAGAAAAAGTTTTTAACCTTATACCTTCTCTAAAATACTTAGATGGTTTTGATAGAGATGATAAAGAAGCAAAAGACGCATCTGAAATGGATGAAGAAATTGAAGATGAAGAAGAAATAGAAGATGAAGAGATTGACGAAGAAGAAGTTGACGATGATGAAGTTGACGATGAAGAAGCTGATGAAGAAGAGGAAGAAGAAGAAGATGATGAAGAAAATGTAGGTTTAAGCGCTCTTATTGGAGATATTGATGAAGAAGAAGATAATGAAGAAAACTTCCAACCAAACGGTGACCATGCATCAGATGATGACGAAATTGATGATGATGCTGATGATTCAGTAGTTTCTAAAGATAAAAGTGATGATCATCAAAGAGGTCAAAAGAGAAAACACGTTGATGATGAAGAAAAAGAATAATCATGTTGATTTTAAAAAAGTAAAAAAAATTTCATTAACATTAACAACAGTACATAAAGAAATTTATGACCAAATTAATTATATAATCAACATAAACTGTACATTCAAAATTCAATTGTTTTCATTACACACTTTCAATTAAATAAAAACTTCAGTGTTGACTTCTTTAAATAAAATTACTCAAATCAGAGCTCATAAACTAGAACTTGACTAGATTTAACTATTTTTTAAACTCATTAAACTGATTGATTAATTTTGATTGTTTTCTTCATTTTTAAAAATTTAAATAGATTTTTTATTAAACATTAATTAAGATATAAATTATTTTTGAATAAAGTTCGTCTCTTTGTTTAATAATACTTTCTTTTATTCACATTTTTTTGAAAATTACTTTTTAAAATAAATTATTTACAAATTTAAGAAACTATTTTATAAACTAAAAACAATATCACAGTTTTACCATTCAAAAACAATTAATAAAAAATTTTTACTAAAAACTAATTTTTAAAAAAAATTAACGTGTATGGCTTTAAGTTGTTGGCACTTTGAATAACTTGACTAAATAAATTTTTCCATTCTTAAATAATTCTGGTTTACAAATTTTCTGACTAAGTAAAAATTTAAAAAACAATTATCATGATCAATTATAATGTTATTTCAGTTTTTTGAAAAAAGTAAAAATTAGCATTTACTATTTAGCTTTGGTTTTTTATAGCTTATAAATTTTTTCAGAAATTAAATTTAAATTTTTTTTAAAATTTTAGTCCGATCTTCTAAAGCAATTGGAACTAGTTTAGAAGGCTTATAAATTCTAAAAAATAAAAAAAAAAATTAATTTTTAAAAAGAATTTCAAAAAAAATCACTTACGAATAAGGAGATTGAGGATAACCAATAACAAAAAGAGGTTTTCCATTTAAAGCTAACCTCCATAAACTTTTGTGAAAACCTCTTGCATCCAAATCCCAAATTTTAAGACATTTTGCTATTTGTAACCAGGTGGCAAAATCATGAGAATGTACCATTTTTATGAAAATAACATAATATTGGTCGTTATTATTATCAAGTTCATTAGTCATAAAATTTTCATCACAAGGAGATTTACTATGATCAAGTACAATAGCTTTTTCAAGAAGTTGCTGAATATGCAATTCATAATTTTTTTCTTTAACACTATAAAAAAAAAATATTTTTTTTGAATTTTGATTTTTACTAGGGAATCAAAAAAAAAAATTACCTATCTACATTAAATAATTGAACGTTTGATTCTCTATTAAATGCATGTTTTTTGAAATAATTGTCATGAAAGTTGGTGTTCATATTCAGTCCTTTTGTTCCAAAATGAAAAGTTCGACTAACATCAGGTACTATACATTCCCTTCCTCGTCGAATTTCACTTAAACGCATCCAAATATCCCAATCCCAATTTCGATCCTTTATAAAAAAAATCAAAATTTTATATTTTTTAAATTCAATTAAGAAGAAAAATATTTTAAATAAATCTATTTCAAATTAGTTTCTACAAACAATTTTGATACTCAGTAGTTTTATATCATGCATTAGAAAAGCTTTAATAATATAAAATAAAAAAATAAAAAATTAAAAAACTTTTTATGCTGAATTTTTAATTAGATTAAACACTTCAAAAACTTTCTTTTTTTTTTTAAATTAAATTTTTTAAAAACATTGAAAAAGTAATTTAAAGTTTCAATTTTTTTCTTCTTTTGAGCTTATCTTATTATTGTTTATATATAAAATTAAATTATTATAATAAAAGTTAAATATTAATTAGCTTATCCTTAGTAAAAATTTACTTATAAAAAATTTCAAATTATGAAAATTGAAAAAAAAAACTTACAACATTAGGCCAACTAGGTTCTAATTCTGTTTTATAAAGTTTTTTGCTTAACATCCAACCTAAGCCAGGCATTGTTTCAACTCTAAATAGTAAAATTAGTAAATATATAAAATTAAAAAATTTATTTTTATTATGTACCTGTAAAGAAGTGTGTTATTAAAAGTACTATGTTCATAACCTTGATCATTCCATGCACTTATACAATATATACTTGAGTCTTCAGCTAAAAGATGTTTAGTTTGACTGAAATAAGAAAAAAAATCAGGAGAAACATCCAAATCTTCTTCTAATACTATTGCATATTCAGCATCAGGAAATAAGTTAAAAGTAGCAGTTAAAGCAGCTTTATAGTGCTGAGAAATACGAGCATTACCAGAACCAATTGGAGTATGTTGAACACCTCTCAGTCCAAAAAGTTTAGCTACTTGAAGAGGTTCATCATAAAAACCATCAATGAAAACGGTAATCATGTTTTTGATCACTCCGGAAGTAGATAATAATGAACGAAGCATACTGATAATGAAGAAAAAGACAAAAAAAAATCTCAATTAGAAAAAAAATCTTAGTAATTTGAAAATAGAAAGTCTTCTTTTTTTATAATTTTGTTGAAAATCATTAAATAAATTATTTTATGATTTTTAAAAATTTTTTTAATCTGACCTATTTTCTCTGTTTAAAATATACTAAAATTAATATTTTTTGAAAAGAAGAAAATATATTCATTGTGTATTTTTTTTAAGAATTTTATCAAGTTTTAGATATATGAAATCAAAAAAAAAAACATTAATTTTATTTCATGGAACGTAAAATTTTTAGTAAAAACTCTGAAAAAAACTTACTTGAACAAGTAATGTGGTCTATTGCAAGCTATTATAATTATAGGCACGTCTGCAACTTTGTTCTTTGAAAGCTAGACAAAAAAAATTAGTTTTTTTAGTTTCTTATAAAATTAACTATTTTAATTTAGTAAAAATTGAAAAATTAAAAATACCTGTTCAGGGAAAAATTCAATTGGAGCAGGATCTTCACAATTACATATTTGACCATATCCTTCAAATTGAGAACAAAATTCATGTCTACGAATTGACAATTCATTAATAGGCCAGTTTGAACACGAATTATCTTTTTTAGGCTGTAAAGGAACTTGACGAGATAACAAAACTGGGGCTCCCCAAGAATTAAACTCTGGACTTCGACTTATAGCTTCAGCAAAATAAGGCTTACGCTGTGATTTAGAATCACCTTTAATTGTAATCATCGCCCACATGTCCCGCCAATTTAATGTAAAAGCATGTTGACTTCCTAATTTACTTAACAATTCTCTAGCTGGACGTTTCAGTTGAAATGTAGCTTCATCTTTAACACAAAAAATTAAAATACGATCAGGAGAAACCATGTTTAAAAATAATGACATAGCTTCATCTTCATGAAGACTATAAGTATCAAAAAGCCGACTTGCCATGAGTTTACCATCAACTTGATTTAAAACTAATACATATATTCCTCTACCTTTGCTATGTTGTATAGCTGAAGAACTAGCAAATGATGTAGGTGATACGCCTTCAGAAGAATTTTCTAAAACGACAACACCATCGATCGAAATACGGACTTTTGATTGAGAACTTAAAATTTCAATGTTTAAAAAAGATCGTCTATTTTTTGTGTGTTTAAAAGATTCAATGTTATTGTCTTCATAATGATCAGTAGAAAATAAACCTGATTCTAAAACATCTAAAGATTGCTTTTCAGAAGACTGAGAACGTAAACTTCGATAATGTCGATCGTTGATTTGTTGGTAGTTGCCTTTCGTGAAAAGTAAAAAAATGTTAGCTTTCAAATAAAAAAGTGAAAATCTAAATCGAAAACTTCAACAATAAACTTTTAAAAATGAATTAATTGGTAATTCAAAAGTATTTTATTCTCAAGAGAAAAAAAACACAACTCACCTGAGTCTTCGTTAGCTTGTTTAAGAAGCCGATTGGCATTTAAAATAAATTGAATGTTCATGTAAACGGTAACAACCAAAATGAAAAACAGAATAAGCTAAAAAATGTGAAAGATAAAATATTTATTTAGGTTCAAAAAATAAGCTTTTTATAAAATTTGGAAAAGAAATGAGTAATCAGCGAAAGCAAAAAAATAATCATGAAAGATGACCACAAAAATAAGTCATAATGTTGAAAAAGATAACGAGATGATGCTCGGCTAAAAAGAATGTTTTTCTTGTTTTTCAATTTTACATTAACAATAGACTGTCTTAAAGATAAGCAGCTTTGTTAAAGTAACATGATAATGTACGGAAACAATTTGGTATAAAATGAATGAGTAATAAGCAAAAAAATATAGTTCTGTTTTTAATGGTCATTAAAGCGAAAAACCATTTTACATTAAAAACTAATGTAAAAAACTGTTAAACATCAGTTACAATTGTTAAATTTATTCAAAAAATCATTTACAACAAAAATCAATAACTAATCTTTTATATCCTACCTGTAAAGCTTTACTTGTAAAACGTCTAGGCGTCCATTGAGAAATTATTTGAAAACAATAAGATGGATTTTTGAAACTATATTTGTATTTTTTTGAAGTCCGTATTAAATTAATTTTAGCTGCCATTTTATTAATTTTTATTGTAAAGCTCAATAAAAATCATGAATCAAAAAACTTTTTATCAAATTCAAGACTTTAATTGTATTGACTTTTAATATTAAAACTAATTCTTCATTTCCGTGTAAAGTGTTTGACAAAAACTCAATTGTATCAATTTGTTGTATTTACTCTGTAATTGATAGCTAGCAAAAAAAAATTATTTATTAAAACAAGGTTATATGAGTATCATTAGAAAAAGATTTTCAACAAGTAAATTATTAAAATATTGAAAAAGGTGCAGCTAAAGAGTTAAAAACAAAAAAAAAATATATTGATTAAATGTTATATCTATTTTTAATTTCAATCTAAATAACACATGTTGATAAATAAAGAAAAAAAATAAAACGAATTTCGATAAAAATTAAAGTAACACAGTTGTACTTCGAAGTATAATTTATTGAATCAATAAATAGGTTTCATTTTCGTGAAAAAAGCTATTGAGGCTTCTTTTTTGTTAATGAAGGGCAGAAAAATCAACATAGTTAAATAAAAACAAATAGAGAACTAAAAAAATAATAGTATTAAAAAATTAATAAAAAATAACGCGTAAAAATAAGAATAAACTGAATAGAACGGCGACCCCATACAGGTGATTGCAGCACCACCCTAAATTATAAAAGATAGCGCGCAATTAATGACTGTCAGAGAATTTAAACTTTTAGTTATAAATTATTAAAAAATATTTTCGCTGGTCAGTTAACCTGAATAGATTTGCACTTGTTGTAGAAAAAAAGGCGGAGAACAAAATGAAAATAAAAGAAATTCAAATAAAAGAATACGAATATTTAAAATAAAATTAAAAAAATATTACTAACATGCAAAGCGAATTAAATAGTCAAATCAAGCTTTTAAAAAATTTTACTCTAGCGAAAATAAGCATCAAATTCTTTTCTAGTTTATGTTTAAACAGAATTTGTGTTAAAAAACATGAATGAACAAAAAAAAAAAAAAATAAAATTAAAGATGTGCAGATATGATTCACTTGTCTATGTCTTCTACACATAGTTTTTTTTTTCATTTAAAAAATTTTGAACTCATAAGATAACAATAGCTAAAAATGTATGATGAAGACGGATACAACAAGCATGAGCAGCTTACTGAATTGAAGCTGCGTAAACGTGCCAGTGGTTAAAATTAAGAAAATATTTACGGTAAATTCAATTGGTAATATTTTAGACTACTCCATACAAAGGTCATGATTAAGTGGGAAAAAATCAATTTAATGAAAATCTTTATTAAAAGCTAACGTTTTAAAAACTCTTACACTTTTTTTAAAAAAATAAATAAAATTGATGGAAAATCAAGATTTTTTTTATAAAGTTAAGTGCTTATCCGTTTTTACAACTAGACTTTGAACTGTAAATTAAACTAAATCCTAAATAAAAAAGCTTAGTTTGCTTAAAGAAAAAAAATAATTTGATGGTTCAATACTTGAACTAAAAAAATTAAAATTTTTTATTTTTAGAATAGACATATGTTTGGTAACTAACTCAATAGTAATTGGTACTAAACGGAAACAAGTGGTGGACATTAAAAAGCAACGCATTGTATAAACAAAAAATAAAATGCAATTTCCGCCAAACGCCTCTGGTATAATTTTTTTTTTTAAGAATACAAACATATTCTAAATTTTTTTTTTCGTGATTTGCTTAAAGAAAAAATGAAAATTTTTTCTAAAAATTAATCTATAAAATAAATAAACAAAAATTTAAAAAATAAAATTTTCAAGATTAAAAATAATTTGAAATAGAAAATTGACTAAAGAGGTATGTTTAGATAAAATAAATTTAAATTAGTTCAAGACACAAATAAAAAACTTAAGCTTGTTAATTTAAAACGATTAAAACGTTTTTTTTACGTTTCCTGTTTATAAAAAAGCTTTTTTTTTTTAAAATAAACCAGATAATAATTCAAAAATACAGCTTTGAAAAAAAATAAACAGAAGTTTTTTAAATGAAAAAGAAATTAAAAATTTGACTTTTTTAGCATGAAAAAACAATTAAAAATGAAAAACGATGTTGAAAAATCACCTGTTTAAAATTGATTAAACATTGTTGAAAATTGAAACCTATAAAATTTCTCTGTGTAAAATTATTTAAAAAAAAAACTCTAATCGATAAATAATTAAATTTAATTTTAAAGATAAACAACTTTTTTTTTTATTCTTTTCAATATTCAAGTCTTATCTCTTTTAAAAATTTAAGATTTTTTTATAACCAATTTATTTTTAAAAGAACAGATACTAAATATTTAAAGTTTAAAATAAAAGCTTTTAAATTTTTAAAATGAAAACCCAAAAAAAAAAAAAAATTTTTTTCTGGTAGCGACCTTTTTTTATAAGTCAAATATACAGTTTAATTTAATGGTCAGGTCAATAGACAAATTGAATCAGGACAAGCTAAAAAAAATTAGATCTTGGCTAGATTAAAGCTATTTAAATTAAATAATTTAAAAAAATAAATGAGTAAATGGTTTAAAGAAGCTTGGATTAAAGAAAATCTAAATAGCCAACAAAATGATTTCTGATAAAGCATCTGTATTTAAAGTTATTTTTTTCACCGTCTTAAATCTAAAAACAATTTTTATTTTGAGATATTTTTTTTCAAACTATAAAAAAACAAAATCATGACTAAAATAGTTATAAAAAAAAAACTTTTACCATTTAGACAAAATGTCATTTTTTAAATGTACAACCTGATTGAAACCGTTTTTAATATAAAAAGTATTGAAAAAAAAATTAACAAGTAAAAGTATTTTCACAACTAATGATCGGAAAAGAAGGTCACACATCGTTGACTTTAGACCGATTATAAATTTCCAATATAATTCAGAATGATTAAGCACGCAATATAAGTCAATGCAGGTGCTGATTAGATTTTTTAGTTTTTCTTACTAAAACGCAAAAGTTAATAAAGCATCAAGAAAAAAAATATTATGAAAACCACCAAAAACATAATTGATTGCCCTATTAGAACAATACGACAAGATGTTCAAAACTATGACGGTCCAGAATACCGGAAAAGTATAATTTTAAAGGAAGAATCGTGCACGCAAGTCAAATAGTTTGACCAGTATAGGTTGCATATGATAAAAATAATAAATCAAAAAAAAAAAAATTAAAACTTTGTTTCATTAAAACAAAGAATCATCAAAAACAAAGAATTAAAAATAGAGAGTACATTTATTAAAATATTTATAATCTAAAACCTCAAAAAAGAATATTCAAAGAAAAAAAATAAAAAGGAGGAATTGAAAAGGTAAAAATAAAAAGATAAAAATGACATCAATTTGTTAGCACTAAGTAAACCATTTATAGTAGAAAAAAAAAAGAAATAAATTTGCATAAAATTATATAATACTGAGATAAAGTCACGATATAAAAAGACTATTTTCTAATGATAAAAGAAGAAAAAAAATGCTGATCTAACAGACAAAAATAAAATAATATTTTAGATGGACTGAAAAAACAATATAGATCACTATTTTTTATGATTTTAATTTAGTACATAGATCAAAGTACTCATTTAAAAAGAAGGAGATAACTTTTCAAGATTTATTTTTAAACAGTACTCACAAATATCTAATTCATAAAATTTACACATTAGAATAATAAAAAGATACATACGAAATTTATATTAAAAAAAAGTTATTGTTTAGTGTTCATAATTTATTTTAAGGAAAACATTAAATACAAGATTTTAATTCAAAAATGTAATGAAAAATTGATAAAATTAATTTATTTAATTTTGCATTTTGTTAGAATTTTGAAGAGTATTAAAAATTCAAAATAAAATCTTTCAAAGTTCAAATAAGCTTTCAAAATTAAAGCTTAATGAAAAAAAGATTCACATTTATTAGAGCGAAAAATAAGATGAAAAAATTATCAAAATTACTGATTTAAACTTTTTGTAGAGAAAAATTCAAGTTATCAAATTCCTTTAAAAACTTAAAAAATATTTTTTATAAATCGTTACTGCAAATAAAGAAAAATTAATTTGATACTATTAGCAACTTTTTTTTTGACAGTCAAGCATTAAATATAAATTGTTAATTTGAAAAAAAAATTTTGAAGTATTTTTAAGATCTAGCTAGTTAATTTATTTAACTGAATCAGCATTTTTACTGAACAATTTGAACATCTTTTAAAGTAAATAAAAAAAAATCTTAAAAGTATTCAAATTTTTTCTTCCAAATTAAAATTAAATAAAAAGAAATTTTGAAATTTCAGTTTAGGAATTTGAAATGTTTAAATTAAAAAAAATAAAGAATTTCTTGTTTAAATAAACAATTAATTACATCAAAATTATTTAAATGCATCAGTTTTTTTTGCTCAAAATTACTTAAACGCATCAGTTTTTTTTGTTCGAAATTAAATTAATTTTTTCATCGCTTATAAAAGACAAAATATTTTTACATGGAATAAATTTTTGAGATTATATTGGAAGGGAAGAATTTATTAAATAAACTTTATAGAAATTTTTAATAAACTAAATTAAAAAAAAGCCTAAAAATCTTATAAGTAAATATGAAAAATTTGAATTTGATAATGAAAATTTGTTTGACATAAAAGCAACATAAATAATTTTTAATTACTAATAAAGAACTCATTTTTTAGAAAAAATTAATAAGTGCAAGACCATAAATTAATTCAAGTTTTTAATTATAATTATCAAATTTAACAATGATAATGTACCATTAAAAGTTTAAAGTTCAAAAAATTAATTTATGATATTAAGTTCATAAAAATTTTTTATGAATTTTTTTGGATAAGACTTTTCTAAAACTATTTTTTTAGATTAAAAAGAATTAATTTCTTATAGTATTTAATAAGATGTATGATTGATATAAATATTTTCATCTATTTATAAGGAGAAATATTTTTGAAAAGTTTTAAAAAGGAATTTTCTTTCAAATAAAGTAATTTAAATTCAAGTATTTTTTGTTTTTGAAAATTAAATTATATTACTATTTTAGGTTTTAAAATCAAATAACTTAATATAATTTTTTTAATAAAACAATTTAGATATTTTAGTTAAAAAATTTTTCTAAAATTTGCTTCCTATTTTTTAAATTAAAAAGACAATTAAATGAAAATAATTAGAATAAATTAAAGTGCCTAAACTTGATAATTATTATTTAAAAACCCAAACATTTAAATTATATAATTACAAGTCAATAAAACTTAATTCTACATAGAAAAAAAGAGAGTTCAGAAAACTATAAGTTTCTATAAATTTAATTTATGATTACAATGTAAAAAAATTTTTCTTAATGAAAATGCAAAATCTAACTGAAGTAATTATCTTTACATTTACATCGGAATAATTATTTTTATACTTATGAAATTGAATAATAATTATTCTAAAGAATTATAAAGATTCTTTTTCTATAAATGACATTTATATGAATTTTTCCATCACAAACTTCAATTATTTTAAAATATCAAAAAATATTTAACATCTAAAAATTTTAACATTTGAAAATTTAACATCTGAAAATTTAAAACATCTAAAAACTTTATAATTCTAAAAACTTTAAACATCTAGAAGTTTAAAAAATGTGAAAGTTTAAAATATCTAAAAGTTTGAAATATCTAAAAGAAATTATATTAAAAAATTTAGAAAAAAATCTATAATATTTTTGAAAATTCTTTTCTAAAAAATAAACATCTTTTTTTTCTGAAAAAAGGTAAGCCATAAAAATTTTATAAGCTATTTGTAAATATCGAATTTTTTAAATAAGCATGAAAATTCATTTATTTAATAAAATTTATAAAATGGAAATTTAAATAAAAATTTAATTATTTTTTTGAATTTATAAAATTTAAAAAGAAAATTTAAATAAGAAAACTCTTATATTAAGAATACTTAAAAAAAGAAAAGTTTCAAAAAATAGAAAACTCTTAAAAATCTTAAAAAAGAATATCTATAAAAAGTGAAAAGAATTTTTAATATAAATGTTAAAAACAATTTTCTTTTCTGTTATAATTTTAAATATTAGTATTTTTAATAAAGATTTTAAATAGTTTCGATTTTAGAAACAAAAAAAAAAAAAAAATATCAATATTTTTTTAATGTTGTAATAATTTACTAAATTTTTTTTTAATAAGCTAAATGAAAAATTGTTATAAAATAAATGATTTAAAAAACTAAAAAGATTAAAAAAAAATGATCTAATATAATATAAATTAACAAAACTAATTAAAAAATAAATTAATTATAAAAACTCATGAAAAATTTTAACTTGAAAAAAGATTAATTATAAAGACTTACTTTGTTTATGTAAAAAAAAAATCTGATCTCATATTTTTATCATTCAAAATATTTGAATAAAATATAAATTAGAATGTTGAGTAAAATTTTGAACTTTTTCTAAAATTTTTATTTTCAATTTAGAGAAAAACACAAGTTTTAACTTAATCTAGAATAGTCAGTAAAAAAATTTATTGTAATCACACCATAAAAACTTTAAAAACATTTTTGAATAAACATCACTAAAAAGCAAAAGCAAGTTCGAAGGTTGCTTGAAAACTAAAGTAACTGTATCGGCTATTTTTTATTTTAAGCAATTCAATTCTAAAAAAAAATTTACGCATGCTCATTAATTTCAGTATAATTTAATATAAAATTTTAATTGAATTTATTAAAATATTTTGTTATAAAAAAGAATTTTGGTAAATTTTTAATTCATTATTTAAATTTTATTTGAATTTCTTAATAATCAAAAAAATCTAAAAAAAATTTAATTTTTGAATAAATAAGAAAAAAATTAAAAATTCCGCAAACTGATAAAAATAAAAAAAACTCATTAAGAGACCTCTACAGTTGTAAAAAAAAAGTTTAAAATTAAAAATTATGCGCATGATCATTGAATAAAAATTCATGTTTTTTGTATAAAAAAATGTTATGGAAACGTGAACAAAAACATTTCAAAAGCTAGAAAATTCAAAAAAAAATCTTAAGTAAATAATTATAAAAAGCTTTAAAGTGCTTAATTATAAATTGAAATTTTATCATCGTTCATAAATATTTCTATAAGTAGTTTAATATTTTGTTAAAAAAATTTTTTCAATTATTTTGACAAATTAATTTTAAAACAAAAATTTTAAATTAATGAATTATGTGAATTAAAAAAATTTTATCTTAATTGATTCAAGAATTTTATTTTTTAACAATCATATTTAATTATGAATATTCAAAAAAAAAAATCAGGGACTGGGTTTATAAAAGATAAAAATTTAAATTATTCAATTAATTTAGTAGAAAATAAAAAAGCTTTACCTTTACACATTCAAAGCTTAGAAAAAGCTCTTAATTTAAATTCCTTTTTAAAACAAGTTCATTCATTAATAGATGATAAAAGGTAATTTTAAATTTACAAGTTTATAAGTTTAAAATGAAATTTTATTTGTTTTAGGGATGAAAAAATAAATTTAACAATAAGTAAACAACAATCTAAAGATATTAAAACTTCAATGTATTCATTTTCTAATATTGGTAAAAATAAAAATTGGTTAAAAAGTGTTTTAATTGGTGAATCAGATTCTGAAGAAAGTGATGAAGATATTGGACAATCTGTTCAAGAGTTATTAAAAATAAGAAAATATAAAAATAAATTAACTCAAAAACAGTGGCCATCTAAACAGAAAAAAAATTATAATTTAAATTTAAGTTCAAATGTATTATCTTTAAATGAATCTATTCCTTTAAATTCTTTTTTTAAAAATGATAAAACGAAACCTCAATCAAAAAAGCTTAAACCAAAAAAGAAAAAAATTAAATTAGGTAAGTTTTTTATATTTAAAATTTGAATTAACTAAAAATTATTTTTTTAGATGAAGAAGAAATTTCAACAATAAATAATGAACCATTTAATTGTCAATTAAATGAATTAATTGTTAAAGTCAAAGACAAAGTTCCTAGCATAGATAATTCAATAGAAATAAAAAAAAAAGAAGTTGACAATTTTATCAAAAAAGATATAAATGAAAATGGAATAAATAATTTAAATGAAAATAACAGTTTAGATTGTAAATTATTAGATGATTTAAAATATGAACCAACAATGCCAGATGAAATTCTTCAAACTGATTTTAATATGAATTGTTTTGTCAAAAGTTTTTTATCAAACATGAATGACCAAATTGTTTATTCAAATCAATTACCAGACGAAATTTTCGAAACAGAAGAAGAAGTTTTTAATGGAATATTAAATGACTCTAAAATAGATGAAAAAGTTGAAATAAAAAATGAACCTAATACGACAAAAAATTTTGAAGAAAGTATAGAAGAAATTAAAAAAGAGGAACCACAAAAAATAGAAAATAGTGAAAAAATAAAAAGTGATATTAGTTTAGATAAAAATCGTTTCATTAAAATTGAAAATAAGATAGAACCAATAGATAAATTACCAAAAACAAGTTTAATTAGTTTAAAAACAAATGATATTGTTATAACTAATTCAAATAAAACAACAAAAGTATTAAAGAAAAAAGATAAATTTTATAAAAGTTCATCAGAGAATGAACCTGAACAAATATTAAATAAAAGAAAAAAACTTTGGGCAACAATAGTTAAAAAAGATGTTCCAAAAGTTTATAAACAAAGATTAAGTAATAAAAAAGATATTTTAAGTAACTGTAAGAAATTAGCTTTGAATTGTTTAAAAGAAAGAAAAAATATAATAGGTGTTCCTAAGTTAAATAAAGAAAGATCTAAAAAATCTAATAAAGAAATAGCTACTTACTGGAAGTCTTATAAACGTAATTCAAATATTGAAGTTAAACAACAGAGTACGAATAAATTAAATGATTTAGTAATAATCAATGAAAATATTGAGAATAAGTCAACTAATTTAGTAATGCTAGAGTAAGGCAAAAATAATAACAAACAGTTTCTTAATTTTTGTAAAAAAGTAAACAATTCAAAAAGTAAATTTCTCACAAGTGTATAATAAAACTTTTGTATAAAATATAAAAAAAGATTTTTATTTAAGTATGATAAACACATTCACTAAAAACAATTGTAAATAATAACTTAATTTTACTATACGTATATTATATTAAAAAATATAAATTATTTAAAAATGATTCTTTTTTAATTTTAAATATTTTACTTTACTCAACAGTGACTGATTTTGCCAAATTTCTTGGACAATCCACATTACAACCTCTCAAAATAGCAATGTGATAAGCAAGTAATTGTAAAGGCAATACAGCTAAAATTCCTTGTAAACAATCAACTGTATGTGGAATTTCTAAAGTCATGAATGCATGTGATGCAGTTTCTTTATCATTGTTTTCACAAATTATGATTGGTCTTCCATCTCTTGCAGTTACTTGTTGAATTGCATTCATACATTTAGTAAAAACATTATCACGTGTAACAATCATTATTACTGGCATCTGTTTGTCTACTAATGCTAATGGTCCATGTTTTAATTCACCCGCGAGAATACCTTCAGAATGCATATAAGTTAATTCTTTAATTTTTAATGCACCTTCTAAACACGTAGCTTCATTATAACCTCTACCCATCACAAGTAATGATTTTTGTTCATGTAATTCCTTTGCGATTTCTAAAACTTTATTATCTAAAGCAAGAACTTCTTTAATTTTTTCTGGTAATTCCTGTAAACCTTTAATTATTTCAGCTCTTCTTGGCATCAATGATAAACGATCTTGGCTTAAAACTAAAGCAAACATAACTAATGAAATAAATTGACTTGTGTATGCTTTTGTTGAAGCAACACCTATCTCAGGTCCAGCATTAATATGTACACCACAATGTGATTCTCTACAAATTGAACTACCAACAGTGTTTGTTACTCCAACAATCAAAGCTCCTCTTTGCTTACAATAACGTAATGCTTGTAAAGTATCTGCAGTTTCTCCTGATTGAGAGATGAAAAAACAAACATCATCTCTAAAAATTGGTGTTTTACGATCTAGAAAAACAGAAGCTAAAAGGACCATAACAGGTAATTCAGTAAGTTCTTCAAGAATTTGAATTGTAGCAATAGCACTATGATAACTAGTACCACATCCAATTAATATTAAACGTCGACAACGTTTGATTTCTGGAATGAAATCTTTGATTCCTCCTAAAGTAACTGAAAAGTTGGTAAAGTTGACTCTTCCTCTCATTGTATTTTCAACAGATTCAGGTTGCTCAAAAATTTCTTTTTGCATAAAAAATTCAAAGTTACCTTTCATTATTTGTTGAATTTCCATCTTTAAAGTTATAATTTCTCTAGTTAAAGCTGATGAAGTATCATTTGTATCAAAGTTGCGCTTTACTCTATGAATTGTGAGTTCTTAAAAAAAAATAAGTTTCAGTTTTATCAAAAGGAAAAAATAACTTACTTCCATTATCAACAGAAGCAAAATCATCATCTTCTAAATAAATGACTCTGTTAGTATGTTCGATAACAGCTGATGCATCAGAAGCAAAGAAATATTCAACTTCAGGTTTGTTTTTAAGTGGTATAAATTCAGTTGTAGATTCTGTTCTTTTTAGTTTTCTAGTTAAATTTGTTGATATTTCATGTGGATTGTATTCTGCTTGATAAAAATTAAAATTTAAAATATAACTTTAATTATTTGAACTTTAAAATTACTTATTAGTGAAAGATAAATAAATTAATCAAAATAAAAAAGTTCAGTTAAATCAAAATTTTATATTAATTACCTTTTGTACTGAATATTACTGGAATATGATCAGATTCTAAATTACTTCTTGATTTGATACCCACTAAAAGTGGACTACCTCTTCTTGTAGCCACGCATTGACCTGGATATTTACTACTTTTAAAAGCCAATGCAAATGCTCCTTCCTTAAAAAGATTAATTAAGATTAAAAACTTTTTTCAACAATTTGTTCCTAACAATGGGAATTTATTCAAAAATAATAATTACCAATTGTAAAGTTGCTTGTTCAATAATCTCTCTAAAACTTAAATCTGGATGTGTATCACTTAAATGTTTAACAAGTTTTGCTATTATCTCAGTATCAGTATCAGATTCAAAAACATAGCCTTTGTTACACTAAAATTAAGGTTTTTATTTAAAAACTTAATACAACTTTTGTTTAAAAACTTACCAAAAACTTTTTAATGTCTTTATAGTTTGTAATTATTCCATTATGGACAACAACAAATTGTTGACTTTCATCACTACGTTGAGGATGAGAGTTCAATTCAGATGGTGCACCATGAGTTGCCCAACGTGTGTGAGCAATACCAATATGATTATTCAAGATTTCATCCAAATTTAAGTTATCTCTTGACCATATTTCATCTTCAAGCATTTTAACTTTTCCAGTTCTTCTTATGATTGATACTTGCTGGTTATCTCCATTATACGCAACGCCTACATAGTTTTCAATGATTCATTTATTTAGTTTTAAAACTTTGTTTTTAAGTTTTACAAAATTAAAAGTTACCTGCAGAATCGTAACCACGATATTCTAATCTTTGTAATCCTCTTATCAATGTTTCAAGAATTTGACGACGAGTTTTAGGTTCCAAATAATTAAGATACGCAAAAATTCCTTTTTAATTAAAAAAAAATTAATTTGAATAAACATTAAGAATCGATTCTTAGATTTTTCAAAAAAATTTTAATCAAAAATACATTTCACTTTTAAATAGTGAAATTGATTTTTTAAAAAATTAATGAACTAAATTCAAATTTAAGATTATTATAAAACAGAGATAAAGTTGTACTTACCACACATTTTTTTTAAAAAGTTATTAATAATCAGTTCGAATAAGTAAAATAAAAACTTTTACTAAAATCTTCTTTGTTTCAAAATAGAAAAATTTTTTTGAAATTGTAATATCAATGAGTTTCTAATTTCAAGTCTTTAAATTTTTTGAAGAAACTTATTTCAAATTTTAGAAATTCTAAGAAATGTTTCAGTAATGTTATACTATTGTTTGTTTTACAGAAAAACACCAATGTTTGTAAAATAAATGTTTATTTACCCAAGTTCATTAGATTTTGTAAAAAAAGTATGCTAATATGTTTGAATATTTTGAGAATGTTTAATTTAGTCAACTTAAAACCAATTCATTTTCACATTCAAAAAAAAATTTTTAAGAAAATGAAAACTTAAAAATTTTTTTTTAAGCATTTTGCTTTTAATTTTCAATTCTTTCTGAGTATAGTAATTCATATTTTTTCAAGCTTTTAAATAAAAATTAGTAAAAAAAAATTTAAAAAAAATAAAACTTAAATTCAATCAACAAAACACAATTTAAGAAACTAACTAATAAATAAATACACATACATAAGATTAGAAAAATAATTAAAACTAATATTTGGTGAATTAAAAACTCTAAATTTTTTCTTGAAAAACAGAGTTAAAATTTTATTAAAAACTCAAATAAGTAAATAATTTTTTGACATAATTTTTATAAAAGTGTTCAACAAATTGAATATAATTCTTTTAAGGGGTTTAAATTATAACTCATGTATAAAAAATATAACTTATAAATGTAGTTTAGTATAAAAGTTACATTTACTAAAATATTAAACTTAAATAAACTTAATTTAACAAAAACTTAGTTTAAGTTAGTTAAACTATTTAAATGAAAATATATTTTTGAATTTTTTTCTTTTAAATCAATTTAATTTTAAAATTACTCAACAGTGACTGATTTCGCTAAATTTCTTGGACAATCTACATTACAACCTCTCAAAACAGCAATGTGATAAGCAAGTAATTGTAAAGGTATTACGGTTAAAATTCCTTGTAAACAATCAACTGTATGTGGAATTTCTAAAGTCATGAATGCATGAGATGCAGTTTCTTTATCATTGTTTTCACAAATTATGATTGGTCTTCCATCTCTTGCAGTTACTTGTTGAATTGCATTCATACATTTTGTAAAAACATTATCACGTGTAACAATCATTATTACTGGCATTTGTTTGTCTACTAATGCTAATGGTCCATGTTTTAATTCACCCGCGAGAATACCTTCAGAATGCATATAAGTTAATTCTTTAATTTTTAATGCACCTTCTAAACACGTAGCTTCATTATAACCTCTACCCATCACAAGTAATGATTTTTGTTCATGTAATTCCTTTGCGATTTCTAAAACTTTATTATCTAAAGCAAGAACTTCTTTAATTTTTTCTGGTAATTCCTGTAAACCTTTAATTATTTCAGCTCTTCTTGGCATCATTGATAAACGATCTTGGCTTAAAACTAAAGCAAACATAACTAATGAAATAAATTGACTTGTGTATGCTTTTGTTGAAGCAACACCTATCTCAGGTCCAGCATTAATATGCACACCACAATGTGATTCTCTACAAATTGAACTACCAACAGTGTTTGTTACTCCAACAATCAAAGCTCCTCTTTGCTTACAATAACGTAATGCTTGTAAAGTATCTGCAGTTTCTCCTGATTGAGAGATGAAAAAACAAACATCATCTCTGAAAATTGGTGTTTTACGATCTAGAAAAACAGAAGCTAAAAGGACCATAACAGGTAATTCAGTAAGTTCTTCAAGAATTTGAATTGTAGCAATAGCACTATGATAACTAGTACCACATCCAATTAATATTAAACGTCGACAACGTTTGATTTCTGGAATGAAATCTTTGATTCCTCCTAAAGTAACTGAAAAGTTGGTAAAGTTGACTCTTCCTCTCATTGTATTTTCAACAGATTCAGGTTGCTCAAAAATTTCTTTTTGCATAAAAAATTCAAAGTTACCTTTCATTATTTGTTGAATTTCCATCTTTAAAGTTATAATTTCTCTAGTTAAAGCTGATGAAGTATCATTTGTATCAAAGTTGCGCTTTACTCTATGAATTGTGAGTTCTTAAAAAAAAATAAGTTTCAGTTTTATCAAAAGGAAAAAATAACTTACTTCCATTATCAACAGAAGCAAAATCATCATCTTCTAAATAAATGACTCTGTTAGTATGTTCGATAACAGCTGAAGCATCAGAAGCAAAGAAATATTCCACTTCTGGATTGTCTCCAAATGGCGTAAATTCAGTTGTAGACTCAGTTCTTTCTAATTTTCTAGCTACATTAGGGGTAATTTCATGAGGGTTATATTCTAATAAAAAAAATAAATTAAATTTTGTTTTTTTTAAAGCTAAAAGCAGATTTTTTTATTTATATAGAATTTTAGTTTTAAGACAACTTGAAATTTATGGGTTAGTAAAACTTTTCTGGATTTAAAAAATATTTTACCTGGAACTTTTTCTGTAGTTTTTTAGAATAATTTATTATTAAAAAAAAGTTGATTGAGCATGCATGGGAATTAAATTCCAAAAGTATTGAAATGATGCGTTAAGATGATTGAAAAAATAAAAAAACAAAATTATTTAACTAAAAATGCGTTTAAATTATAAGAAACTAAAATATTAATTTAAAAGATACGAATAAAGTTTTGGATCATGTTAACAAAAGCATTCAAAAAACAAATTAAAAATGATTGAAATTATAAAAGTACTAAAGAAATTATTGAACTAATTAAAATTAGCTTATTAGGTTTGCACATATCAAAAAGATTTATTGATTAATATAACTAGTTAGAATAAACATTAATTTGAAGTTAAAATTAATTATTTATAAGTTAATAATAAGCTAAATGATGACAAAATAAATTTTATTTGAATAAAAACTAACTGATTAAAATAAGCTTTTAATTAATTACCTTTTGTACTGAATATTACTGGAATATGATCAGATTCTAAATTACTTCTTGATTTGATACCCACTAAAAGTGGACTACCTCTTCTTGTAGCCACGCATTGACCTGGATATTTACTACTTTTAAAAGCCAATGCAAATGCTCCTTCCTTAAAAAGATTAATTAAGATTAAAAACTTTTTTCAACAATTTGTTCCTAACAATGGGAATTTATTCAAAAATAATAATTACCAATTGTAAAGTTGCTTGTTCAATAATCTCTCTAAAACTTAAATCTGGATGTGTATCACTTAAATGTTTAACAAGTTTTGCTATTATCTCAGTATCAGTATCAGATTCAAAAACATAGCCTTTATTACACTAAAATTAAGGTTTTTATTTAAAAACTTAATACAACTTTTGTTTAAAAACTTACCAAAAACTTTTTAATGTCTTTATAGTTTGTAATTATTCCATTATGGACAACAACAAATTGTTGACTTTCATCACTACGTTGAGGATGAGAGTTCAATTCAGATGGTGCACCATGAGTTGCCCAACGTGTGTGAGCAATACCAATATGATTATTCAAGATTTCATCCAAATTTAAGTTATCTCTTGACCATATTTCATCTTCAAGCATTTTAACTTTTCCAGTTCTTCTTATGATTGATACTTGCTGGTTATCTCCATTATACGCAACGCCTACATAGTTTTCAATGATTCATTTATTTAGTTTTATAACTTTGTTTTTAAGTTTTACAAAATTAAAAGTTACCTGCAGAATCGTAACCACGATATTCTAATCTTTGTAATCCTCTTATCAATGTTTCAAGAATTTGACGACGAGTTTTAGGTTCCAAATAATTAAGATACGCAAAAATTCCTTTTTAATTAAAAAAAAATTAATTTGAATAAACATTAAGAATCGATTCTTAGATTTTTCAAAAAAATTTTAATCAAAAATACATTTACTAAGATTGTTTTACAAAAATTTGATTCCCAGTTTGTAAACACAAAATTATCTATTTTTTCACAAAATTTTTTATTTTAAGAACAACATAAATGTGAACTTATAATTGCTTATTAATTAATTTAAAACATGAGAGAAATACTTACCGCACATGATAAATGAACTTTAATTTATTTCAAAACAAAAAAATAAAACTCGGCCACAAATAAAGACTTTCACAAAGAAATATTTAATTTTAACACAAAACTTAAAAAAAAAAATTAAATCGAGCAGCTTAATTTAACCGACAAACTTAAAATGAAAAAAAAGTTCGGAAATAGTGTCGAAACAACTTCTACTCAAACTTTTTTGAGAAGCTCAAGTTTTAAGGAACTGAACAAATTTTTTTTGCAAATGTGACCAACATGCTAATAAGGGATGGAATTTAGTGCCGTCATATTGTATATTTAATTCCTTTATATTATTAAATTTGTTAAACGTATGTTTAAAAATTAAATTTATATTTCTTTACTTATTATAAAACTTTCATTGACAATTAATAAGTAAAAGTGTAGAGAGTATTTTAAAAAAGTAATTCATTTTAATTAAAAAAGTTGTTACTCCTTCTTTCTGAAATTTGTTTTTATAAACAGGTTAAAATAAAAATTTTTTTTCTTTTTTTCTTATTTTTAAAATTCAAAATTGTAAAATCCACCTTTTTCACTTATTAAAATATAAGGTAAATATATAATCGCATTCCCTCAAAAGATTTTTGTTACTTTTTAAATTAATCTTGGGTTAGTTTTAAAAAAATACTATGAAATCTCGTTTATCAACTTCAGGATCAAGTTAATTCTAGTTTAAAAATCACAATTTTTTAAGACCAGTACTTAAATATTTTTTGAACTTAGAATTGAATAAAAACTCTTTAAAAAATTTTGAAAACAAAAACTAATATAGTTTTTTTCGACAATGATTTAATTGAAATTGTTCAATATGGATCATTATTTTAAAATTATATAGTGTAAGCGGTAATTTTGAAAAAAAACTTATGTAAAATTACTAATTTTAAATTAGTTTTATTAAAATATTTTTTTTTATTTTAAGCTCTTAGATATTTTTTTCAATCAGATATTTTGAAAACTGATGATACTCCAGCATAAGGAGTTATTTTTTGGAAAATATTTTTACTTGCACCAAAATGACGAATTCGATATATACCTAATAAAGTATCATATGGTATTTCCCATATTACAGTAGCTTGTGATTCTCCAAAGACAAGACCTGTTCTTTGCCAAATGAATCTATTTTTAAAAATAAAAATTAATTAAAACTAATAAACAAAAACTTATCTTACTTTGTTTCCCAACTCGCATCAGTTGCTATAACATTCCATTTATTAATTTTTTCATCAAAATATTCAACAGTTAAATAAGTTTTTTCTACTGCGTTGAAATTTTGAGGATGACCAGAACGAAAAATAACTTTAACTATTTCACCCAATTTATAAACAGGCTTAACATCTAAAATAAGATCTCCAAAATTTGAATTAAATTTAACTCCATCATAAAAGACACCTGGTTTTAATTGAATTTGTTTTGAAAGTAAATTAGGTGGTTTTATGTTATCTTTAAAAAAATCAGCTTTTGAAAGACTTATATCAAAATCAATTAATTTATAGGTAAGTTCTGCAAAGTGTTGTATATAAGCTTGTAAAGTATAAGGTCCATAAATTGTTGAAGCAGCTTCATATCTTTGCTGTTGATATTCTTCGAATGTAGTAATATAAGATGAATATGTATTTGTTAAACCAGATAAAATAACTCGATTGGCATTTAAATAGTTGCCTGTTCCTAAAACTTCTGTATTCTCCTTTTTGTAAATTGCATCTTCTATTGTTTCATTAAAATGATCAAAGTTTTTATTCATAGCTAAAAATAGTTGTTCTTCATTTCTTGCTGAATTATCATTTATTTGAATTGGCTGGTTTTGCATAAGGTATGAATCACTATACAAATTACGATTTATAGGAAAATATTTATAAAAATTTATAAACCTTTTATGCCTTCTCAACAGAGAATCTTTATAAAAATTTTTATTTTGGCTTAAATACATTTTTTTAGGTTCGTCTAACAAGTTATTAAAATTATTCAGAGGCATAAGCTTTGTTTTGTTAGTAATCCCTTCATCTAAAATCTTAAAAATTCTATTTCTTAAACGCCTACCTGCCATTGTTGTGAATTCTCCAGGTAAACCTGCAATAATTAAAGAACCTTTTTTACTTGTTATCAAATTACCTATTGATAATAATTGAATAGGAATAATATCAGGTTGCCATTTATACGGAAAATTCATTTCGCCTGTAGCAAGTAAAATTGGTTTTGGTTTTTGACATTGAATCAATTGTTCAGATGGTCGACGTATGAAATCTCTTACTAAGTTCCAAAAAGGAGTTGAAGATTTTGCTCCTTGAGTAAAATCAAATGCACCAGGACCATCTGTTGTTCCTGCTGCAAAACTATAACCCATCGCTGCTGGACATGTACGGCTTATCAATTCTGATTTTTTATTATATATTGGCTGATTAGACATATCAATAAATTTATGAACATATCGTACAGGTCCACTTAGTTTTAATTTTGCAGTATCAAATAAAATTTTAGCTTTAGCATATTGCATTTGTCCTATTATTTTTGTAGATTCAAACATATCTTTTCCAGGGCCACTAGCAATGCATTTTTCATTCTAAAAAAAAAGTTCATTTGTTAAAAAAAATATTTTTTAATTTATGCTTTTTACCGTCTTTTGTACTTTTGAATTACTTTGTCTATTTATGAGACCCTAAAAAAATGTTTGGTATAATTAAAAATAATTTTAGTATTTTTATAAAATTAATTTACTTTAATATCTGGACAAGAGCTTGTTGCAATATCACACATAAACCCTGTATCTATACATCTGGGTCCTTTTGTATTAGGTGAAACATCACCTTCATTTGAATTCGGAAATGCTGCCACAAAGCTTCCCTATTATTTAAATTATTTAAAGTTTAAAATTTTTTTATCAAAATAAACAAAAAATTTTTATTTTACTTTTCCAGGCATAAAATTTGGATTCATTTGTTGTTCAAACAATAATGATGCGTAACCCTTGTTATCACCCGAAATTAAATGGTTTGAATTATTCATACTTGTACAATGAACAGAAAACCAAGCAATTGTTCCTAAAGGATCGTTGTTGATAGTTACAAATTTCAATAACTTCATTGTTTGATCTGTATTGTGATCATATCTTGAAATAGAAAAAATTTTAAAATTAAATTTGAATTTTTTTTAAATAAAAAATACACACAATTTTCTTTCTGCTTCTGAATTTGACAAATAAGATGTAGGACTTCTATTAATACTAGCTCCATTCAATTCTCCTTCGTTATATAAAATGAATCCTTTTTTCATTGAGTTATGAGCTCGATAAATACTCTAAAAATTATTTAATTTCGTTATTTAATTAAATTTTATTTTTAATATAATATAAAAATTAGTAATACTCTTAAAATTCCAGAAACAATAGTTTGAAAATTGTTTTTGTTGAAACCTTGTGTCGAAATTATATACAGAACGTATTGTAAAAACCCACCAGGACCTGAATGTGTGTGAGTAGAAGCAATCATAACATTATTATGGTTATAAAGATCCCCATATATTGGTTTTAAACTATTGATAACTTCTAATTTTACAATAGTAGAAATCATTGCTAAATCACAGCTTATATAAACAATACGATTAGAATAACTATCAGAAATAATAAAAGTACGTGCAAATAAGCGTAAATGAATTCCTTGGGTTTCTTGAGTATTTTTACCATAACCCATCTTAAATAAAAATAAAATTAAAAGTTTACTTTTAAAAAAATAATTATGAACTTACCATTCCTACATCTGCAGCTTGCCCTGTAATATCAGCAATTCCAATACCTATGTCATAAATATCACTATTAACTTCATTATTTTGTGTTGATTTTTTAATTATAGCCAAAATAATTAGCAAAAAGAATTTTTCACAAAAAAATTTTTTTTTAGTTGAGTTAGTTTTCATTTCAATAAAACTTTTTAATGAACTCAATCAAAAGAAATGAAAAATATTTTTTTAATTTCAATTCTAAACTTATTCACTATTTTATTTAACTTTTATTACTTACTAAAGGTGGTTTAATGTGTTTTTTTTGATACATTTAAACTTATTTGAAAACATTTATTGAATATTTGAAATAAAAAATTTTTTTTTTAAAAACTAAGGATCAATAATTTTCTTAAGATAAAAGTTTTTTTAGGTTGAATTAGAATTAATCTTTTTTCATTTTTCTTTAACAATATAAAAAATTTGAATTGAAGATTGAAAAACTTTTTTTTTATCACAAAACTTAGATTTGAGTTGTTAAAAAATCAAAATTTTTTTTTATTTTAACTTCGAAATTTTTGATTGTTTTTAATACGAATAATAGCACATTTTTAAAAAGTAAATAAAAGTTTAAAATCTAATTAACTAAAAATTAATTAATTTCAAGTAAACTAGTAAAACTTTTTATTTACATTTTAAAACATCATCTGGTATTAATGAACTTATAATGTTTATAAGTTTTTTAATTATCTTTTATGAAGTTCAAAAAGTAAATCTAGTCAAATTTTTATTTATAAATTTCAAACTTTATAATCAAAAAATCTATAAAAGTTTCTTGCAAACCAGATAATTTGCTTTTAAAAAAAAAATCATGAAAATGTACTTGATTAACTTGTAAAACTGGATTTCCTTTAAATTTTAAGTAAAGAACAAAATTTTTTTTAGTCTTAACTACTGATTAGACAAAGTTCATTAATTTTCCTTTGTTGATTTTTTTAATCTATCGATAGGTTAGCTTCTTTTTTTATCAACTTAAATTACTTTCAAACTTTTAATTTTTTTTTTTTGTTTCACATAGCTCGAATAAAAATAAAAATATCAATTTTGAAATACTATAAATAGATAAACCTAACCATAAAGATGCTGGACCGATAAAAAGTTGAACAACTGAATTTTGTAATAATGGTTCATATTCTAACATTTTAGAAGGAGCAGAATTTAAAAAAACTTTTATTTCAATGTTAAATTTATTTTTAACATCTAATTTTTGAAACTTATTGACTATTTTAAAATCTTGAGAGTAACAATCTAATTCTGGACAAAAGTTTTTTTCACAAAAAGTAAAATTTTGATCCAACTCAGAATAATTTCTTATAATATTTAAATTTTGAGCTAGTAAAGCTAAACTTTCATTTGCAATTAAATCAACAGGCCATAATTCTTTTTTGTTTAAAAAATTTATTGCTTTACATTGATATAAACAATCTGCCCGATCTATATAACCACTTTCATTATAATAAATACACTTTGTTTCATAAGGTTCTTTTAAACGATTAAAAAATCTTTTTTCATAGCTTACATAAACAGATTGTGTATAATCAGTTGAGCATGTTAATAAACCAGGGTTAGATTTATCTGTATTTAATAATGAAATATAAGAATCAAAAATGATATCTATACTTTTTTTAAACATAAGGTATTTTTTATTAACAAAAAATCTAACCCAGGTTTTATTATATAATAAAATACGATTATATGTCCAATTAGATTTTAAAGAATTCACATCTCTTTTAAAAAAACTAAAACATTTTTTTTGAACTGATATTGAAATCTGATAATAATTTTTACAGTCTAAAATACTCTTAGTATCTATTTTCAAGAACGTACAATTAGTAAAAAAATCATCATAATCTAAAGATAAATCAAACAAATCTTTTAATGAAAAATTCTCATTAATCCAATCATCAATATTATTTCCTTTTTCAACATAAAATTCAAATTCATCTAATAAGCTTTTATTTCTTTCTAAAAGTTTTTCTTTACTCAAAAAATCATAAAAACAAATACTTATTTGAGGTAAAATTTCTTCGTCAGATAAAATAATTTTGTTGTTAATTAAAATTCTATATTCAATATATTTTTGATAATTTGAATAAATTCTAAAAGATGTAATCAAAATACAAATAAATAATATTGAGTATTTGATAAAAGAATAAATATTTTTATTTTTTTCTTCTTCTTCCATTTTGAAAAACTTTTCTAAAAAATATTTTCTAATAAATTTTTCTAAAATACTTTTCTAAAATCTTTTCTATTTAATTCTTCTAAATACTTTTTTATTTAATTCTTCTAAAATACTTTTCTGTTTAATTCCTTAAAAATACTAATAAACTTTTCTAAAATAATTTTCTAATTGGCTGTTTTTATAATTTTTTTTCTAAAACTTATCTAAAAAAAATTTCAATTAACTATTCTTGAATAACATTTACATTTAAAACTCTAATAAAAAATTCTAGAAAATTAAACTTTTTCCAGAAAACAATTAATATGAAAATTAAAAATCAATGTATACATGGTTTTAGGTTATTTAAAAATTAGAAAATCTCTAGTATATAATTTGAAAATAATATTTTTATTGAAAAAAATTTTTTTGATAAAGAAAACTATAATTATAAGCTACTTATAAATGTCAAAGCTTTAAAAGTTGTTACAGTTTTATAAAGATTTTTTTAGAAAATTTAAAGAACCTTGAGTTTTTTTTTGAAAACAAACAATGAAGATGTTTTTAATATCTTTTATTAGATATTGATTTATATTTTTTGCAAATAAATTCAAATTATTTCAATAAAACTATTTAGACTTTCTTAAATGGGTAATTAATTTTCTAAAAAAATTTCCTAACAAATTATTGGTATAGAAAGTTTTTAATTGTTTTTTAAAAGAAATTAATTTCTCATATTTTCAAAATTAAAATATAATTAAACTTTTTGTCTTCATAACAAGTTTATTGAGCTTAAAAGTTTATTAAATTAAATAAAAATTTAAAAAGCAGTAGACAACAATTTTTTCAACAACAAGTATTTTACTTTTAAAGTTTGTTTTGCTCAAAATGCGCATGATTAATTTATTACTGTTTTTGTTTGCAAATTTACATTTTGTTTTTGTTAAAGTTTTTCAAATAAATCGGTGATTAAATGATTAAGTTAACTTATAACTGATAATTCAAAAACAATTCGATTAAATAATTATCAAAATTTGTTTTAAAATTTTTTACTTAAACTTTTAAAATGATCAATTCAAAGGTAAATATTTATCGATTTTTTTCTTGCTTATAAAAATCTAAACTTTTTAGTTTTTAAAGGAAAATTGGATTGATTTAGGTTTCAAAATTGATTTATTCCAACAAACAGATAAGTTCACAGATGTAGAATTAATAGTTGAAGATAAAATATTTCGAGCTCACAAAGTTGTTCTAGCATCAGCTAGTCCGTATTTCGAAACGATGTTTAGTACAGGTAAGAAATTAAATTATTTTTCAATAAGTTTACTAAACTTATAAATTTTGATTTAGAAATGTGTGAAAAAAATAAAAAAAGTATTGAAATACATGGAATAAAATATCGAATTTTCGAAATCTTAATAAGGTACATTTACAAATGTAAGTATTTTTTATTTTCTTTACAAAAAAGTAATATTCGTTTTCTTTAGGTCAAATTGAACTTGATGATGATAATGTACAAGAAATTTTAGATGGTTCAAACATGCTGCAACTTTTAAAACTGACAGATGCTTGTTTTGAATGGTTGAAAAATAAAATGAGTAAAAATAATGTTTTGACAATTTATTGGTAAGAATTTAACTTGAACTATTTTTTGAAAAATAAAATTTTTTTTTAGCTTAGCAGATCTCTATTCGGGTAATGAAAGTTCTTACCAATTGAAAAGACTATGTAAATTTTTTATTGAAACAAACTTTTTAGAAATAATTGAATGTCAAGAATTTCTTCATTTACCATATCATTTACTCGAAACTTTATTAAAAAGCGAGAGTCTTATAATTTATGATGAACTAGATGTTTTCAAAATAACTATAAAATGGATCTTAAATGATTCAAAAACCAGGTTAAAACATGTTTTTAATTTAATGAAATATATAAGATTACCAATAATTCCTGAAGAAAAAAAGAAGATAATTATAGAAAGAATCAAAAATAAAGAACTACAAAGTATTTTAGAAAAACTGTTAGTTCAAGATCATAGAAAAAATGACCTAGTCTTTCATAATAATGACAATTATATAACAGACATCGATAAATTAAAAAATGACCAATCAGATTATTTATCAGATTCAAATAAGTTACAAGTTATAACTAATATAAATTTAAGACGAACACCTCGAATTAAAAATTCTTGTATTTTTTATTTAATTGGAGGTATTTATAAAAAATCTATTTTTTCAGATATTTTTAGAATCAATTTTTTTGATTTTAAATTAAGCAAAATAAATGATTTATCAGTATCAAGATACAGACATCAAGCCGTTCAAATGAATGGTCTAATTTATTTAGCAGGAGGTATTAGTGAAAAATCTTTGTTAAAATTAGTTCAAGTTTTCGACCCTTATGAAAATAAATTTATAAAAAAATCATTTATGAAATATAAAAGACAAGGATTCGGTCTTATAGCTTTAAAAGGAGATTTATACGCAATAGGAGGTTCAAGAGATCATCCATCAGTCATTGAAAAATATGAAAATAATTTAAATACATGGGTTGAATATGATTTCATAAATGAATTACCTTTTACTGGCTTCAAAACATGTCAGTATAAAAATGATATTTATATAATAGGAGGTATAAATAAAAACGGAGATCTTTTAGATCAAACTTTATGTTATAATCCTAAAACAAAATCATTAAAAGTTTTAAGCTCTATGAATCAACCTAGAGCATTTTTTGGGATTGATGTTTTTCATGATGATATATATGTGGTTGGAGGGCAAAACAATAAAACTGCAGAAAGATATTCAATAATCCAGGTAAATGGTATAAAAAACCATTATTTTTTTAATTTAAAATCTTTTTTTTTAGAATCGATGGACTTATATTTCAAAACTTGATCAACCATTAGAAGATTTTTGTCTGACAAATGCATTTAATAAACTTTTATTAATTGGCGGAGTAGATTCTGTAACCGAAAGATACTCTAATAATATTTATTCTTATAACCCTGCTAAAAATAAATGGAAATATCTTACAAATTTACGCTTTGGTTTTAGAGGAGCATCAATGCTTAAATTTGAATCATTCTCTTGAAACACGTTCATAAATTTTTTCATAATTATTTTGTAAACTAAATTTTTAATAATCATTTGTATTTAGTAATTTAAAAAAAATTTAAGTTGTAATTTTATACCAATTTTTGTTATAGTAATTAAATTTTTTAATCATTTCAGTAATTTTAAAATAATTCCTTATCAGTATTACAGCTCTTTTTTAAATTTTTTTCAACTTAAACTTAATGAAATTTGAGTAAATGTTTTCTAAATAATCTTAATTGCTCACTAAAAATAAAATTTTTTAAAACAAATTTTTAGGGTTTATACACAATTAACTTAAACAAAGATAGACATTATTTTCAAATCTGACATTATTTTGTTTTGGTTAATTAATTGTTTTTTTACTAGAAAAAGATTAAAATAATCTAAGATGAACGTATGCTTTAACAGCTAAAAAAGTTTTCGATTAATCGATTTTATTCAGTTTTTTATTTATACGAAAAAAAAGTTAAAATAGCGACTTTATTTTTCGGTCACCTTAATATTTTAAAAAACACATAAACTAAAGGAAGATAAACCATCTATCAAAAATAAGGTATTTTAAAACAATTTTTTTTATTCAAACTAATTTATATTTTTTAGAATCAAATCAACATAAGAAATTAAAAATGAATGGTTTAAGAATAATTCGTCAATTATCTACATCTACTGGTTCAAATTTAGTAAACCCTCCAATTGCGTTTTTTGGAGTAAATGGAAAATATACTAATGCAATTTATTCTGCTGCATTTAAAAGTAAAAAATTAGATGCTGTAGAAAATGATTTAAAGAAAATTTCATTAGCTATTGATAGTGACAAAAAATTTAAAGAATTTTTAATCAATCCATTGATCAAAGCAAAAGAAAAACAAACAATTTTAGGAAAAGTTTTACAAGAAAAATTTAAAGCAACTGACTTAACAATTAATGCTATTAATTTAATGGCAGAAAACAATCGTTTAAATCTATTGCCACAAATATCTAAAGATTTTCAAAAAATTATGTCTAATGTACGTAATGAATTAAAATGTATAGTTACAACAGCACATCCAATAACAGATGAAAATACTAAAAAACAAATTGAAGAAGCTTTACGTGGTTTTACAACAAAAAAATTGATTATTGAAGTTAAAACAGATCCAAGTATTATTGGAGGTTTAGTTGTTGATTTTGGAGATTCATATATTGATATGTCTATTAGGTCTAAACTAAAAAGTTATACCGATGAATTAAAAAGTTTAGCTTAAATAAATTTTTAAATGTAAATTAAAATTAGTAAAAATAAAGTTGATTTTAAATTAGTCTTCTTTTTTCTTTAAAAATTTTATCAAACTATTTTTTTGAATTTTAATAAATTAAAAAAACCTTAAAAGATAATAATATTCTCCTTTTGGAAATGATCTATATTAGTTTTTTATTTCAAACTTATACAATTAGTATGAACTTTAATTAAGAAAACAGCCATTTTGTAAATGCTTTTTATTGTTGAAATGATTAAAATTTCTATTTTTTTATAAAGTTCAATTCATTGTTTTTTTTTGAAAATTATTGTTGAAGGTAGAGATAATTAAAAAATTTAAATTAAGATAGAAAAGCAAATTAAGATAAATTTACCTAATAAAAGATTTAGTTAATTAATACATTTCAAGATAAAAGAAACCTTGCGTATAAATTACAAACTCTTACAAGTTTTAAAAATTAGTTCTTGTTTGAAAGTTAAAGAAATCATTTTCAAAAAATAATTTTTAAAAAACTAGCAAAAACAAGTGGTTTTTAAAAGTTGAAAAAAGTTTTTAAAAAGTAAATAGAAATTAAAAAGAAAATTTGATTTTAAAAAAAAATATTAAGAAAACAAAATGAGTTCAATTCCAATGCCATTTTTTGCAACAAGAGGTGCAATGTTATATACTGAACGTGTCAGATCAGAAAAAGATAGTTTTAGAAAAGATTATAATAATTCAAGACCAACTAAAAATGGTAAAGTTTAATTCAATTCAATTTAATTGTTTTTTAATGAATTTTTTAGCTCACAGATATTCAGATAAAATGATGAATAGTATTTGGGGATTATATAACAACAATGCACCATTTCAATTTCAAAAAAATCTAGAAATTTCAACTGAAAAATTTAACTTAATAGGCGCTCAAATTGATTCAATACCTTCAAACCATTAAAGGTAAATTAATTTGTAGCGTCAGAATTAAAAAAAAATAGTACCTTTTTTTGTCATGATTTTCAAAAAATTTTGTATAAATAAGAAAGTTAGCTAATTTTTTTTTAATTCTCAATTATAAAATGAAACTGAAATTATACTTCTAAATAAACAGAGTGTTTATGATTTATGAATTTACTTTAAATAAACTTATTTTTATTACTTTTGAAGTTTACTTATTTTTTTAACCTGCATTATTTGCTGATTTTAATTCAACACCATCTAAATTTAAAGATAGATTGTCCAATTTGTTTTGAATACATTGCTATTTAAAATGAATGCTTAAATTAAAATTAAATAGTATTTTTAGCAAGCTTACCACAGTTTGAATGCATTTCATTGTTTGTTCTTGATCAAAATCAAGATTTTGGTTATTACTTGTTTTTTTAGCGTCTAAAACAATATTTTGAGTTTTATTTATTATTTTTTCATCAATCGTACTTTCATTCAAAGTTAAATTTAAAGGCTGATCACTGATTGTCAACAAATTTGGTGTATTAATTTTTAAAGATTTTGCATAACTTTTAGCTGTAGATTTCTATTAAAAAGGAAAAAATTTATTTTGAAAATTTGAATAAACAAACAAAAAAACTTACGAATTGTAATTGAGACGCCCTATTTTTCAAGCAGCTTTTAAACTAAACATTTATTAGCATGAATAAAAGGACAAAAAAAATTATACAAATATTTTTACAGTTTATGATTTAGTAATTAATTTTACCGGACATTACCTGTATATGTGATTGACAAACTTCATTGCCAATATCATATTGTAAAAGACATGGTTTAAAATAATCTTGAAAAGTTTGCTATAAATGTCATTGATGCGTGATTTTAATAAAATAAAAATTAAAGTTATTCAGTTAATTTAAGTTTTATTTATAACTAACCGGAAAAAAAACTAAATTGGGTGAAATACATTGATTCTTAAGATCAATCAGTTGATCTTTAGTTACAAATTTTTCTAGAAAAATTTTAGTTATATAGAAATGATTTTATGCAATAAAATAATTATTACCTGTACAAACTTCATCTAACTTTGTAGTTATATTATAACCACATTGAAATAATGATGTCCGTGATAAAAGATGAGCTTGAAAAATTGAAATGCCTAGTAAAGTAGCTAACAAAGTAATCAATAGAATTCCTATAGTCAATATAGAGGACATTTTAACTTTTAATTATTTAATGTTAAACTTTATAAGAAAAAATCATAAATTTAACTTAAATTTAACTGGTTATTTAATTTTGAATGAAAATTTTATTTTCAATATTATAATAGCTATTAACATGTGTGTATAATTAAGATCTAATTAACATAAAAAGCGTAAATAAACTTATTCAAATTGTCATAAAGTTTTAATTGAAATGAATGTTTTAATTAAAAAAAAATAAATTACAGAATACACAAGCTGTTTAAACATCCTAAAACTAGATTTAATTACTAAGTAAAAAAACAATCTAAACAAATTACTTTACTAAAAATAAAGTCTTTTTGTTTTTATTAATATCAATCTATTCTCCATCAAAAACTTTATTCATCTTAAATTTACAGTTAAATTATTATGCTACTTAACAGTGCGATTAGAAACTTTTTATAAATTATTTTCAATAACTTTTAATTGTTACTGTAACAAATACTAATTTAATCAATTGTATTTAGTAATTTGCCTAAAAGTTTTTGGATGAATGCTTATTTTTTTAAAGTACTTCCTTTTTTATTCAAAACTTCAAGGTAATTTATCACAATCAAACCTTTTCATAAAGACAATTCTTAAACATTTAACATAATTTTTTTTAAGAGTCTAAATTAATTTTTTTTTGGGTTTTTCGATTTCTTTCAAAAGTTTTTCTTTGAACAAAACAAAATTTTGAAATTAGGTTTTTTAGTTGATTTTTTGAACTTTTATTGTTAACAAACCAGGTTTTGATTGTAAAATTTTTCTCTTAAAAAATTTAACTTAATTTACTAAAACTTAATTGAATTTTTTAAAAACTTTTCAAAATTGAAATTAAATTGAATATTAGAAAAGTGGTTTATTAATAATAAGTGTTTAAAGTTAAAACATAAATTTAAAGGGGAAAGTGTTGATAGAATGGTTCTAAGTGTCTAGTTAAATATTTAAATTGAATTAAGTTTAATTAAGTTGATTATTTTAAAGTGATAATTGCTCATTTCAAAAATGCCATATAATACCATAATTCATTTTCATAGGATGATTACTGAAAGTGGAGGTAAATTTTTGATTACAACGGTTAAATGGATTTCTTTTTAGCTATCTTATTCTATCAAGTAAATTCTATATTTTCTTTACAATTAAAAAATTAATTATAAGACTAATAGTATTAAAAAAATTAAATAATAACTTAATAATTAAATAGATCCTAGGATGAATAAATATCCAATGATGACATCTCCAATGCCAACGATAACATTGACTTTGGCATATTTGTATTTTGTTAAAATTGCAGGCCCTAAAATGATGAAAAATAAACAAGCTTATGATTTAAGATTTATCATGCTTATTTATAATTTTGCTATGGTAATTTTTTCAACTGTCATGTTTGTGGAAATGGGAAAATTACTTAACTGGGGTCATTTTTGTTTAACATGCCAAAAAGTTGATTACTCATTAACTTCGAAAGCACTTAAATTTTGTTCATTAGGATATTATTTTTATATTTCAAAATTTATTGAATTTGCTGACACAGTAAGTAAAAACAATAAAATAATTTAAAACTAATGATTATCAAACAGAATTGCAATAAATTGAAAGGCTTAATTTGAAATTAATTTCATTAATAGAATGAAGGTTAATATTTTGATATAAAGTTAGCTATTTAAGTTTCATGAAATTAATTAATCAAACGTTAAATAATATACTAGTTTAAACTGAAAAAAACAAAACTTATCAGGAGTTGTAAAAAAATAAAATGAAATTTTCTAGAAGAAACTTTTATTGCATAATTTAAAATTATCTTTTTTTCGTCTAGATTTTTTTTGTCTTACGTAAAAAACAAGCTCAAGTCAGTTCATTACATGTTTATCATCATAGTGTTGTACCAATTACTTTATGGCTAGGTATGAAATATGCACCTGGTGGAAATAACTCATTTTTTCCATTTTTAAATGCTGGTGTACATTCTGTTATGTATACTTATTATGGTTTATCTGCATTTGGTCCTCGGTTTCAAAAATATTTATTTTGGAAAAAATATATAACAACATTACAATTAACCCAATTTATAGCTGCATTAATTCATAGTTTAAACAACTTAATTCAAGGTTGTGATTTTCCAAAATATTTTGTTTTATTAAACTTATTTCATGCAGTTGTGTTTTTTTATCTTTTTTCTAATTTTTATAAAAAAGCATACATTAGTTTAGACAAAATAAGTGAAAAATGTGGTTTAAAAATTGAAAATCAAACAAAATATATAAATGGGCAAATAATAGATGACAAATCTTTTGGTAAAAATGGTCTTAGAATACGGACAGTAATAAATGAGAATTCAAAATCAACTTCAGCTAGTATATCTGGTTTAACAATTTCATTAATAAAAGAGAATCAAAAATAAGAAAATTAATTATAAAATAACCAATAAATAGTTTCTAATAATCAATAAATAGTTAAAAAGAGAATCAATTAAAATTAATGATTAGTACTTGAATGTATATAGTCTGAAAAGTTGAATAATTCAAAACTTGAATAACTGAATAATTAATTACAAAAATTTTCAAAATAACTAAACACTAGAATATTGAAATAAAATTGAATATTTTTGCTAAAAATAAATTAGCTATTTACATTTGAATTAAATTTTCTAATTATGTATTTATTGATTTTAAATAAACCGCTTAGTTATAATATCATAAGATAATTTATAATAAAAGGATTTCAAAAAATTATTTCAGTTTCATTTAAGTATTATCATTTTTTATTTACCTAAAAAGTATTTTGACTAAAATGGCTCGTTTAAAATTTTTGACTTCAATATTTTTGGTCTTAATAGTAATACAAGTTGATTGCATAAGACTAATAGACAAAACAAATACAACTAGTATTGAGTACAAATATAAACCTGTTGTTTTTTGGCATGGTATGGGGGACACTGCTTTTGGCTCTATTAATTCATTAATAAAACTTATTAAACAAGAACTTAACAAATCAATTTATATAACTTCAATTGAAATTGGAGATAATATACAAAAAGATTTTTTAAACTCATATTTTGGTAGTGTAAAAAGACAAGTTCAAGAAGCATGTAAAAAAATACAAAGAGATGATAATTTACAAGATGGATTTACATTAATTGGTTTTTCACAAGGAGGTCAATTTGCTAGAGCTTTAGTACAAAAATGTTTTTTAAAAAAGCCAGTCATTAATTTAATAACATTAGGTGCTCAACATCAAGGTATATATGGTATACCTAAATGTATAAATGAAAAAGCAAATATATGCCATTTAATCAACAAATTATTTAATAGAGGTGTTTATACACCAACAGTTCAAAAAAGATTAGTTCAAGCACAATATTGGCATGATGCTGTTGATTATGATAACTATGTTAACAACTCTTTGTTTTTAGCTGAATTGAATAATGAAGTAGTAATTAACAAGTTATATATAAAAAGAATGACTGAATTAAAAAACTTTGTCATGGTCAAATTCGATAAAGATACAATTGTAGATCCAACAGAAAGTGAGCATTTTGGTTTTTTTGAGAAAAGTAGTAATTTCAAAATTGAGAAACTAGAAGATTCAAAATTATACAAAGAAGACCGTTTAGGCTTAAGGACACTTGATGAATCAAATAGATTAATAAAACTAAATTTACCTGGTGATCATCTTAGAATACCTTTAGAATGGTTCAAATCTATAATAATAAATCAGTATATCAAAACTGAAATAAATATCAATTGAAAAATGTCATAAGATAGATTTTCTATTTAATTATTCATTTTAATTAACAGTTTTTTCTGTATCTATATGCTCAATTAAGACTAATAAATAGTTTATTAATTTTGTAAAACATTTATTTTTGATTAATTTTGTTTATAAATTCAAAGAACCAAGATTTTTCGATTCTAAATATTCATAATTTTTTGTCTTGTGAGTTTAAAAAATTTCAAAAAAAGGCTTGTAAAATGACAAAACTAGTTTTATTTTCATTTGTTTGTATTTTAGCATATACAAATGCTACATTTAATAACTATGGTAAATATTCATCAAATTCATACAGTAAACCAAGTTACAAATCAATGTTTCAAGCCAAAGCATATGATACAAAAAGTAGTAATTATAATCAATACAATGGTTTGAAAAAAGATAAATATAACAATATGCCAGTTTACACATCAGTCACAACTTATCGTTCAGTATATGTACCAATGGATGTAATGTTAAATGGCTACAATGTACAATCTCAATCTTACCCAATTTCACGTTCATTATCTTTATACAATCCAATTTACCCATCATATGAATACTCAATTAAACCAAAATATCGTATTAATGATTATGATAATAATTATATGTACAACTACAAAAACAACTACAAATATGATAATAAATATGATCACAAATATGATAACAAAAATGAATACAAATACGGTTACTTGAACAAATACGATTACAATAATGATTACAAAAACAACTACAACAACGATTACAAATACGACTACGTAAATGAATACAACAACAACTACAAATATGATTATAATAATGATAATAAATACAACAACGACTACAAATACGATTACATGAATGATTATAACAATGACTACAAATATGATTATAATAATGACTACAAATACGATCTCAACAACGACTACAACAACAATTATAAAAATGACTACAAATACGACTACATGAATGATTATAACAATGTTTACAAATACGACTACAAAAACGACTACAACAACGACTACAAAAACAATTACATCAATGACTACAAATACGACTACAACAACGATTACAAAAACGAATATAAAAACGACTACAACAACGACTACAACAACGACTACAACAACGACTACAACAACTATAAATACAATTACAACAACGACTACAAAAATGACTATGATAGTGATTACAAATATGACTACAACAATGATTATAAATATGACCAAAAAAAGTACAACTACAAAAATGAATATAAAAATGATTATATCAATGATTATGATGGATACAACAAATATGAAACTAAATACGATTATATGAACGATTACAAAAATGATTACGCCAATGAATACATGGTTGATTTCCAAAATGACTACAGCAACGACTATAATAACTATGAATATGACTACAAAAATAATTATTATCCAAAAGATAGTTACGAAAGTATGGGCTACGGATATTAAATTAATTTTTTAATTTAACTTTATTTAACAAATTTATAATGAAAAATTAATAAAAAATTTTATTCTAAAACTGATTTTTTATAATTTTAAGAAAAAATTAATTTTTTAATTCTTAGTTAATCAATATTCAAGGCTGATGAGGCTTCTGATACTTGAGAAGCAGATAAAGGTTTTCTTTTGTAAGTACGTTTGTAACCATCATCAATTTTATCTAAATAATAAGTACCATTAAGTAATCTTTCTATTTTACCTTCTGGTTTGAATGGAGCAGAGAAGTTTGTTTTTTCTTTATGTTCCATTATTTTAGTAAATTCTTCTGGATCAATTTTAATCCTTTTAGATAATGTTGTTGGAACATGTTGAACAGAACTTATTAATCTATGTAAAGGAGATCCTTTTCTGTCATTTGAGCTGATTGAAATTGCATACATTGAAGCAGCCATACCGGATCCATAAGAAAACATTAATAAGTTTTGACCAGCGATTTCATCGATTGGTTTACTAACTAAATAAGATACTAAACATGAATATAAAGAAGCTGTGTACATATTACCAACTTCAGTTGCAAGAAGTAAACTTGGTTTTGTTTTTTCTTCGTATAATTCTTTACTTAACTCTAAAAATTTTGTTTCAATATCTTTATCAAAATAAGTGTCTTCTAACTTTAAACTTTTAAATTTCTCACAATCAAGATATTTTTCATTTGTCTCTTCTTTATTTTCCATTAAAAACTCATTAAACAATAATCTTGCAACAGATTTTTGTACTAATTTACAAAATGGTGAATGGAAAATTAAACCATCGAAGTAATCTAAGTCTAAATCATCTTCTAAAGTAACTTTTTTTAAACGTTCTTTAAATAATGTATAACATTTATCTAAAGCTTTTAAATAACAGCTTATTGATAATTTTCCTTCAACAATAGGATATTCACTAGACATGTTTGGTTTATAAAAATCATAAACATTATCCATGTATGTTGATCGAACTCCTCTTGTTATGACTAAAGGTGCATTAGGTCCAATAAGCATAGCACAAGCTCCTGCTCCTCCAGTAGGGCGAGCTGGACCAGATGCATACACAGCAAGGTCACCGCATACTACAATTGCTAAGCGACCTAAATATCAAAAATAATTTTTTTTAATTTAAGCTTAAAATTGTTAAGCATAGACAAAATTAAATTAAAAATAAATGAACTAAATGTTTTTAATTTTTTAAAGTTACTAACCATCCCAGCTAGAAGATTCAATCCAATTTAATGCATGAAATAATGCTGCAGTACCTCCATAGCAAGCATTTGTTGTATCTAAACCTTCAATATCATAATTTTTATTTTCAGCAAACAATTGCATCAATGATGTTTTAATAGATTTAGATTTATCTATTATTGTTTCAGTACCAACCATTAAAAAACCTATTTTACTTACTGGAATTCGAGTTTTTTCTAATAAACGTTTAGTTACTGTTAAACAAACAGATTGTATGTCTTCACAATCTTCAGCAAAACCCATACGTGTTTGACCCAAACCAATAGTATATTTTCCTTTAGAAACTTTATCATATTCTTCTAATTCCACTTGATCAACATATAAGTTTGGAAAATACATTTCCATTGATAATATTCCAACATCTTCAGGCCACATATTGGTATTTTCATTGATTTTTTTTTGTTTAGTTTCAGGTAACGACATTTTAGTTTGAAAAAATTTTATTTTAACAAATTTTTTTTTTTTTGGAAAATTTTTTTTCAAATTTGACGTCTTGTTTATTGATAAACAAATATAATAATCTTCTAAAAAAAAAAATTTATTCAAATTTTGTGAAAACAAATATATAAAGACTTTAAAAAACGCTTAAATACTAAATATGATAACAAATTAAGGTTATATTGAAAAACCAAAAGTTTTATCAAAGTTTGAAAATTTTAAAAAAATTATCTTTTAATGACAATTTAGCAGATTATGGCTAAAAAGCATAAAATGTTATAAAGTTAAATTTTCAGATATCTATATATGTAATAATTAATATTAGAAAGAGGATCTTTAAAAAATAAAGCTTCCCATAAAAAAGAAATTTTTAATAAAAAAAATCAAGGCTACAGATTTGAAATATTAAATTTTTAAAGGATAATTTTTATTTGTAAGAAAATAATTTCAACTTTTTTTGACACTTCTCAGATCTTTTCATAAACAATTTCACTAATTTCTTAAAACTTGTTATGGTAATTACATAGATTAGTTTATTTATCATTAACAAATAACTGGTGCACAATTAATTAATTTTTCATGAAAACATTTCAATAAAAAAGGTTTCAAAAACTAAGATACTTAAATTTTAAATCAAAAACAACTATTAAAGTTAGTTGAAAAATTTTAGAGAATTGAAAACAGAATTTTCAAATTTAATTGTCAGTTATTCATAAAATAAAAAAAGATAAAACTTACGTTTTTGAAATTGATTACAATCAACTATTTCAAAATTACTTTTGGAATTAAATTGGAAAAAAAAAAAAATTTTAACTTAAAATTTTAAAGTTGAGCTATTCTAAGCAAGCTAACAAATACAACTAATTTTTTAACCCATATCAATACGCTTCTTTTAAAAAATCAAAACGAAAAAATTTTTTCAAAATTAATCCAGTTTTTTAAAACATGTTCTTTTTAAGGCTGACCTTCCTAAATTGTAACCGGCCAATTTAAATGTTGGTTAAAATTTATTTTGAGTTAAATTATCAAAAATTAAAATGGATAAAAAATAGAGCAGAGTAGTTTTGAAAAAACTTCAAAAGAAGTCGAAAATTGTTTTTAATGAAACTTGTATTAAAAAGTACTATAAATTTTTTTTTCAATTTCGAAAACTATTTAATTAAGCTTGAATTTTAAAATGATTTTTAAAAGGGTTATATTTAGATAATTTTTAGTTTAAAAAAATTCTAATAGAATAAGAGTATCAAGCCTTCAAAAGATTTTAAATCCTTTTTACAAAATAAAGTTTTAATTTTAGAAAAATATTTTTAGCAAAACGTTTAAATAATTAAATAAAATTATTTTTATACATTTTAAAGAGATAAACTGAGAAGTTTTTACTTAATTTTTCTTATGTTTTTTATGTCATTTGAAAATTAATTAAAATTTTGTCAAGTAGTTTAAGTAAAGTTTTCGAAACTTGCAATTATTTAATCTTCCCTCTAGACTTTTAAGAAAAACTTATCAAAATAAAATCTCAAAAAAAATCAATTTGGCGTAAAAATAGCCTAGGTGTAATCAGTCAAAAATAATTTAAATATATAGAGTTTAAAATGAATAGCTATTAAACAAAAACATTAAATGAAACTAATTTAAGATTTTGTCAATTTGATAAATAATTTGACATCAAAAACTTAATTATTAAAAAATCGGAATAAAAATAAATTATCATTCAACATACCTTAAAAGTCATAAATTGAATGACTTAAAAGACCATACCTTAAGTTAAATAAAAAATACTATGTGAAAACTTAAATTAAGTTTATATTTATTCCCTTAATACAACTTTGTTGCACCTATTTTTTGTCTCTCTGTATATCCAAATACGGTTATTCAACCTTTAAAAATTTTTTATTAGTAATGCCATCTATCTATATTAAACTTATAACTAAAAATTGTAGTTCCATCTATTGCGATAATTTCATTAAAGCTTGCGCATTATAGTCTAAATTGAATCTGAAATAATAATTTTTTTAAACTTTAATTACTGTTTATATAAATATTTTCAAATTAGATTCTTCAAGTTTTTTTGAACATGTCAACATTTTCAATTATTATAAAATGGTTAGGAAATGAATATACAATTAATGAAGATGTTGTTAAATTAACTGATACTGTTGGTGATTTAAAGAATGAATTATGTAAAAAAACTGGTGTATTACCTGAAAGACAAAAATTATTTGGTTTAAAATATAATAATAAACCAGCAACAGATGATGTGAAAATAGAAAATTTGAATTTAAAGTTAAATAGTAAAATATTAATGGTAGGACAAAATGAAGTTGTAAATGTTAGTAATAACTCAGTGAGTCCAGAAAATGATTTTGATTTACCAGAAGAATTAGAAACACCAGTAGATAAAAATGAAGATAATATAGCTAAAATACAAAGAAGGATAAAAGATTATCAAGTTAATATTTTAAATTTACCTAGAGAAGGTAAAAAACTACTTGTATTAGACATTGATTATACCTTATTTGATCATAGATCTGTTGCTGAAAAAGCAGTTGATCTAATGAGACCTTATTTGAATGAATTTTTAACGGAATCTTATAAATATTATGATATAATCATTTGGAGTGCAACTAGTATGAAATGGATACAAGTTAAAATGCAAGAATTAGGAATGGAAAATAATCCAAATTATAAAATTGTTTGCTATTTAGATTCATTAGCTATGATTTCAGTGAAATCACCTAATTATGGTGTAATAGAAATTAAACCATTAGCATTAATATGGGGTAAATGTAATCAATATTCAGCTAAAAATACAATAATGTTTGATGATTTGAGACGAAACTTTTTAATGAATCCACAAAGTGGACTTAAAATAAAACCTTATAGAGATGCTAAAAATAATAGGCATAAAGACAAAGAATTGTATTATTTAACAAAGTATTTGAAAATGATTGCAGAAAGAGAAGAAGATTTTACTGTTTTAAACCATAAAGATTGGCATAAATACATTTTACGTTAACTCAAAATTTATCAGCTTGAACAGCTGTTTATTTTTTTACATTCAAATCAAAACATTTCCAAACCTTTTTCTAAAATTTTTTGTAGTTTTTTTATTCTTTTGAATAAATTTTTTTTCATTTTAACTCAATTTTTATCATTTTTTTATTTTGTTTTTCAAATTCATTTCCATCTATAACAATGTCTCAAATCATAGATAAAATTGAAAAAATTCTTAATCAAAATCAAGTAATAGTTACAGATGGAGGATTTTCTAATCAATTGAAAAAATACGACTTTGAATTTGATTCAAATCCGCTTTGGACATTCAAAGCAATTTTCGAAAAACCTGAATTGATAAAACAGGTTCATAAAGATTATTTAAATGCAGGTTCAAAAATAATTACAACTAGTAGTTATCAAGCAACATTTCAAAAATTAAAAGAATTAAATTATAATGATAAAGAGATAAAAAAATATTTAAAGCTCAGTTTAAATTTAGCTGAACAGGCAGTAGAAGAATATATAAAAGAAAATAAATATGATCATATTCAACCTTTAATTGCATTTTCAATAGGTTCTTATGGGGCATATTTATGTAACTTTGGAGAATATCATGGTATTTATGATATAGATGAAAATGATTTAATAGAATTTCATAGAGAAAGAATAGATTTTTTTGCTAAAGATTTATTTGATAATAAACATATTTTAGCTATTGAAACAATACCTAACTATTCAGAAGCTATAGCAATCATAAAACTTTTACAAAAATATGATAATTTAAAAGCATGGATCAGTTTTTCAATGAAAAATGAAAATGAAATTAGTGATGGTACACACATTGAAAAATTAATTAATCTTGTTGATAATGTTGAACAAATAATAGCCATTGGTGCTAATTGTTTTAGTTTAAAACTTTTACCTGGAATTTTAGAAAATTTGAAAAAATACAACAAAAAAAAGTTATCAATTGTTTATCCTAATAATGAGTATGACATTAGCTCAAGTGATAATAAGGAATTAAATTTTATCAATGAAATAGAAAAAAACAAAAATAATTTCAAAATAGTAGGAGGTTGTTGTGGTGTAACACCAGAGCATATAAAAAAAATCTGCAAAATTTTTGTCTAGAAAAAAATTTTATTAAAAATAATCAAACAACTTTGAAACTTTAATAAGATTATAAAGAAGAAAATTTTGGAAACAATTTATCCTTGAATATCTGAACTAGATTTTTTCTCTTTTTCAAATAATAAGTGCATCTCTTTAAACTTTCTATTTACTTTACGTTCTAAATGATTTAATCTATTTTCAATTACTTCAAGTCTAATGACCATTAAAAAAATTTCATTTAAAAATAAATTTGGTTCACTATTGTATTTAACAGAAAAACTTTCTAAATCAATAAGAGGAAAATGAAATTTTCTTTCATGTTTTGATCTGGTTAACTCTTTAGAATAAATACTTCTTGTTGTATTACTTATGTGTTGGTTTAATACTGATGCTGGAAAAATATCAGAGTCTTCTTTATTTTCTTTATATTTACTTTCTAGATTTTTAGGCATTTTGAAGCTTATTAAATAAAGTTTTGAAATAAACAAAAAATATTTTTAAAACACCTTACTATGCTCATTGTTGGTAAAAAATTTTTATTTAAAAAAAGTTATTAATTTAAACATTAATTAAATTTCCCACTTTAAATTCCCATGCTGGACTTGACATTTTTCCATCTCCACCTAAACTGTAACTTAACACACGTAATTTATAAGTTTTATTGGGTACTAATCCAGATATTATTGCTTCTAAATCTTGTCCATCTAAATATTTGTAAACTTCTTTGGCAGTTATGATAGGTTGATCCGTCTGCCAATATCTTACTTTGTAACCAATTATTGGTTCTTCATTTGAAGTTACAGAAACACCTCTCCAGGTTACACGAATTGTTGTTGAATCAACTGCATATACTTGAACATTTACTGGAGGTCTTTGAGGAGAAGCTTTATAAGTACGGCTCAAAGCTGGTTCAGATTCAGGACCAGAACCTGCATCATTATAAGCCATAACAGATACAAAATATTCTGTGTTTGGCAATAAAGCAACAATTAAACCATTGTTTTGTGGACCTCTATTCAATAAAGTTAAAGCATCTGTTTGAGAATCTTTACCGTTACGCCAATATTTAATTCTATGACCAATCAATTTTCCTCTTATTTTTTCTCTTGTTTGTTCGATAGGAGCCCAAGTTATTTTCAAAGCTGTTGAATTAAATGGTTCTGCTCTAACTAAACTTGGTTGAATTTGTGGCATAGACTCAGCTGAAAATACTGAAACTATAGGACTTTCTGGGCCAGGACCTACTGAATTTATTGCTTGAACTTTAACTAAATACTCTGTATAATAATTTTCTTCATTAATTGCAATAGTATACATTCCAATATTACCCATACTAGATAATTCTTTTTCAAAAAATTCTTGTTTTGAATCTGCAGGTTTATAATAAATTTTATACCATATACTAGAAGAATGCCAGTGCTGAGGAGGTAAAGGATCCCAAGTAATAGTCAAAGTTCCTGTTTTACCTCCACCTCCACCAATATTACTAGGAAATCTGAATGGCCTGTCTCTATCTGTATTATACAAAGGAGAACTTTCTGATGGCTCTCCAACACCTAAATCATTGATTGCTGAAACTCTTAATTCATATGTAGACCATGGGGATAAAACATTTTTCAAAACAACATATTTACGATTATTTGTTGTATCAAGCATAAAGTTTGTAACATAACGAGCTATAACATGCCACTTATTATTATGATTAGTTCTACCTTCAATGTTATAAGCAATTATTGATCTTCCGTTATTACTACCATCAGTCCACATGACTTTTGCACTTGTAGCAGTAATATCTTCAGCTAACACAGCTCCTGGTTTATTTGGAGATCCATTGACTATTAACTCAGTATTAACAAAGTTTTGGCCAATTGATGTTTTTATTAAGCAAGTATAAAGTCCAGCTTCAGCAAAGGTTATGTTACTAATTTTCAAATAACCCGGCTCAACACCAATTGAAAACTGTGGTTGTATAGTGTAGTTGATTCGAACATTATTATGGAGCCAAATGTAAGCTAAATCAAGCTCATTTCCAGTATGAGCTTTACATGGTAATTCTATTTGATCATTTGTTAAAGCCACAACTTTAGGATTTGGTTGCTTTATAACATGAAGCTCTTCAAAAACAGTCAGTATTCCTGACTGTTGAGCAAAACCATGTTCATTTTGAACAATACAAGTGTATTCTCCTTGATCTGTCATATTAACTGGATTAATGAATAAATTTCCATTAGGTAAAATACGATATTTTCCTCCTAAATTGATTGGCATGCCATTTCTTTTCCATTGGAAATCTGGAAATGGTACTGCTTCAGGATCACATACTATTGTAAAATTAGTACCAGCTGAAGCAAACATTTCTTTATCCATTTTATGCTTAAAAATAGGTTTTAAAGACATAATTTTAAGCTGAGCAGAGCTAAATCTAGATCCTAATTGATTTGATGCTTTACATTGATACATTCCATTATCTCTAAGAGGATTAACAGATTCAATTATTAAGATATTATCTTTAATTTTGTATCTCATTTGTTCTTCTGGTATCAATGTTTGAAAATTTAAAAGAGCTCCATTTTTATACCAACTATATTCTACGCTTGGTAAACCAAAAGCTTCACAAACCCATTCTAATTTGCCACCTGCATCAATTACAATATCTAGAATTGGTTTGGTGAAAATAGGCAAAGACTGTATTGATAATGTAACAGATTTAAAAATAACTTCTCTACCACTAACTGCAGAACAAATATAATCACCAACATCTTCAACTTGGACATTTGGTATTTCTAAAACTCTATTATGACTAAATAAATTTGAGTTATATGGTAAAGGTAATTCTCTTTGATCTATCAAGCTTTTTCTAGTCCAATTATAAGATGGGACAGGATAACCAAAAGCTAAGCATTCTAATCTTACTAATTGTCCAACTAAAGGAGCTTCAGGAAAGGCTTTTGGAAAATTATTTGGAAACAATAGTTTTTGATTATTAGGAGATGGTTCTACAATTAAACTAAAAAATGGTCCTGTTCTACCTGTTGAAGAAATAACACTTTGAACATTACAAGAATAATTTGCTTGATCTATTATTTCTAAGGATGAAAAATATAAATTGGCATCTTTAGACACAAAAACTCTTTGATCTTCTTCAACAAAACTTGGAAAAGTGTTTTTAACCCAATAATAATTTACTGTAGGATGATGATGAGGTGCATCACAACTTATAGATTTACCCCAATTAGCTTTACCAATATCATTAGATCTTTTTTTATTAAATTCTCCAATAAAACCAAAACTCAGCTGTATTGTTTGACTAACTATACTGCCAAATTCATTATGAGCTTTACAATGATATTTACCTCTATCAGTTTGTTGTTGAGGATTATAAATTGTTAATGTTCCATCAGTTTGAGTTAAACGATTATCATCTAAAGGATTTATCAAACGAGATCTTATCTCATTATTTGTTAAATATTCTTCTTTATACCATGTATAAACTGGTGGAGGATAACCATCTGCTTGGCATCTTAAAGAAATATAATTTTGTTGAGATCTACCTGAAACATCAAAAACTGCTGCTTTTGGCTCAAAAGTAAATTTTGGTCCACGAGGTATTTTTTTTTTGTCAGTTATCATAAGACCATAAGACAAATCATTTATTGTACGGTTTAACTGGCCATAGTTCAACAAGTTTGTATTATCATAATAACGTCCAAAATTCATATAATTGTTGTAATCTCCATATTGACCAAAGACTAAAATATTTTCAAGCAAAAAAATAATACAAAACAAAGTTTTCATCTTTTAAAAGTATTGATAAATTTATTTAAAAAGAATCATTTGAGATATTAAAAACTTTTTTTTGGTCTCCATATGATAAGATGTAAACAAAAAAAAAACTTAGTACACACCCAAAAAAAATGATCAACGTTGCTAAGCATTTTGCTAGTGGTCAAGAAAAACTTGTTTGTGAGGGTAAGTATGGCTTAAGTTTTAAAATTCTAAAAACACCTGTTATTTTTAATTTAAAATCTATGTCAAGATATTGGAAAAAATTAAGTTTGAGTAAAATATTTTTTTATTGAAAAATAAATTGGTTCAATAGAAAAAAAATCTTTTTACTGTCAATTTTAATTGACATGATTTCCTTTATGATCTAACTATACAAATGAATTTTATTTTTAGCTGAAACTCAAGTTTTATTTCCTTCTTTATTTTCTGTAATGAATTTTTCTAAGTTGCCAATATCTTTAAATGAAAACTTTCCACTGCCTCTTGCTAAAGGTTTGGATTGAGATTTATCTGGTTTCCATCCAATAAAATTAAAAATTTGAAAAGTTGCTGGCACACTTCCATCTTCATTTTGATACATTTCCTTATAAATCTGTAACAAAAAAATAAAAAATTTAGTTTAATTTAATGTAAAAAGAATTTTAATTACTGATGCAGCTGCTAATAAAGATGATCTATGAATATGTGTTTTTCTATTATAACCACAATTACTTTCACCCATGCCTTGTAAATCTTCTATCAATTCAAACATAGATGGATAATTAATTATAATTTGGGTACAATCAATTGTAGGCATGTTGAAACCACTAGCCTGTAGTAAAGATCCAATATCAGTTGGTTCAACAAAAGGACTTATATGTGGTGAAAAACCACCTTGTCTTTCTATTTCTGCTAGCTGTAAAGAGCATCTTAATTCAAATAAAGTTTGACCTCCAAAAATTGATCCCAATAAAACTCCATCGTTTTTTAGACAAAAATTTATTTTTTTTAAAGTGTCTGGTAACTGGTTAACCCAATGTAAACTCAAGTTAGATACAATTATATCAATTGAATTTTCTTCAAAATTAATATTTTCTTCATCTATTAAAACTTTTTTCCAATTTATATCTTTAGGTGTCTTAGTTATTTCTAGCATCTTTTCTGAAGAATCACATAATATCATATTTTTGACAAGTTCCTATTAAAATGAAAATTTAATTTTTGATTTTAATTTTACTTCAATTTAATCATACATTGTCTAAATGTTCAGCAATGAATCCTTTTCCACAATTTAATTCAACTAAAGTTCCAAATTCTCTAAGTTTAAATAATTAAAATAAAACTTTTAAAATTTTATTGATGACCTTTTAATGATTTACCTATTAATATCTAGAATACGATCAAATATTCTATAACCATTTTCTTCTTTTAAATAATCATAAACACTATGATTAGGAAGTCTTAATGTATATTCTCTTTGTTTTAATTTAAGCTTACGATCAAAAATTTCATATTTACTAGAAAGATTTTTTCTCAAAACTTTGTGAAACTCTTTTTTTGAATTTAAATTTAAAAAACATTTACATGAATTAAACATCATTAGGTGCTTATCATTCAAAACACAGTGATTTTATTTTGTTTTTATTTTGTAAGCGCTTAATTTAAAAGTTTTTTTTTCAGAAAAAAAAAATTTTTATTTTTGATACCCCAATTTTTTTTTGATTATAATTCATATGAAAAATTAATTTAAAAGAATCCTAAGTATATTCCGAAAAATAATTTTAAATAAAATTAAAAAAAAAATAAAATTAAAAAAAAATTTTATACTCTTTACATAGGACATTTTAATCTTTAAAACTCACTTATGTTTTCATGAACTTTTTAAAAAAAAAAAATTTAATTTTTTTAAAAAAATTTAATTCAGTTTAATTATGAGCCAAAAAGTTTAAGATCGGCTTTTAAAAAAACGGCTTTAAATTTGCTAATTGCACGTCTAAAATTTTTGCAACTAATAAAACTGTTTCTATTTTAGTTTTAATTATTTTTATATCATTTTTTATTTATTTAGTTTTTAGAACTTTTTAGTTTGAACAATTTAAAAAAATGCCCCCAAAAACAAAAAAAGATGTAGGAAAAAAACAACAAAAAGAAAAACAACAAAAAGTAATTGAGGTATGTTGAAACGTGTTAATATATAAAAACATATATTTATCTTGATTATTTACAAAGGATAAAACTTTTGGCTTAAAAAATAAAAAAGGTGCAAAAGCTCAGAAATTCATTCAACAAGTTCAAAAATCTGTACAAAACCAAGGCAAGAAAAATGTAAGTTTTCTTTCAAAAAAAAAAAGAAAACTTATCTTATTTTTCTATTTAGGAAAATGATGCTAAAAAACGTAAAGAGCAAAAGGAAAAAGAATTAAAAGAATTAAACGAAATTTTTAAGCCGGTAATTTCAAAACAAAAATTAGAAGTTGGAGTTGATCCTAAATCTGTTTTATGTGTGTTTTTCAAAGTTGGACAATGTTCAAAAGGTGATAAGTGTAAATTTAGTCATGATTTACAAGTTGAAAAGTAAGTTTTTTTTTTATTTTTTCATTCTTTTTTATTTATTTTTCTTCTTTCAAGGAAATCTGCTAAAAAAGATATCTACACTGATTCAAGAGATCTTCAAAATGAAAAAGAAGATGATGCTGAAGAATTAACTGAAGAACAAATAAAAAGTTTTCATATTTGTAATCATTTCTTAGAAGCTGTAGAAAATAATAAATATGGATGGTTTTGGAATTGTCCTAATGGTAAATCATATTTTTAATTTGTTTATAAACTTTTTTTGAAATAAAATTTTTATTTTAGGCGATAAATGTAAATATAAACATGCTTTACCTAGAGGTTATAAACTTAAAAGAGATCAAGTTATTGTTGAAGAAAAAAGAGAACAAACATTAGAAGAGTTATTGGCTTTAGATAAAGCTAAATACACAGAGTTTGATCCTTCTAAATTAGAAGGAACTCCTGTAACTGTTGAACGTTTTCTAGAATGGAAAATTAAATTTAAAAAAGAAATGGAAAAAAATAAACCGCAAGAAAAAAAGAATGATAAAAAACAAACTGGTAAAGAAATGTTTACATTTAATCCAGATATGGAAGCAGATGGAGAAACTGATGGAGGTGTTTCTATTTATGATATAATTGATAATAAAAATAAAGAAAGAAAAGAAAAAGAAGATAATTTAGCGAATGAAAATACTGAAGATAATGAAAATGATGAAGATAAAAATGTTGAAATTGATGAAGATTTATTTGATAGTGAAGATATTGATCTTTTAGATAATGAACTTAATAACTTAACAGTTAACAGATAAATTTCAGGTTCATATATAATTAATGACATTCAATTAAGTGCTTTTGTTTTGTAAATTTTGTTAATAAATTAGTTTTTTTAAAAAATTAGCATTAAACATGATAAAAAAAGTTTTAGAATTTTATAATTGACGTTTTTTTATTAAAAAATAATTTCTTTAAACTTAAGTAATTATTTAAGACAATTTAAAAAGAAGTTTCAATTTTATTTAATCTTTATTTAGAAAAATAAAGATAAAGCTATAGATGGCGTTAAAATTAAAAAATTTTTAAAACGCACGCTTTGCTGCATTTGTTAACATTGAAAAATATGGTTGAAGCATAATTTCTATATACAATCGCACACACAAAAAACAGACACAAACACACGCATACAAACATAAATACACACACATGCTAAAACATACACACAAAATGAGAAATTCAAGTATATACAAAAAAAAAAAAATATAAGTAAAGTGAACATTGTGCAGAAGTATGGCAACATAAAATTACTAATTGTGAAAGCGTATTTTCATTTTATTTTTTTTTTTTTTTTTTTTTGGTCTTTCTGCATTCAATTGCAAAGAAAGCTCTTCTGAGTTTGGCTGCAGCAGTTTGGAAACAGCAGGCAGAAATACTCGGGGAGAGAAGAAAAGGCCAGATATAAGATTGTGGTATAATTTCGATCAGTGTTTCCTTAATTTTGTACTTATCAAGTTTTCTTAAGTTTTCTGTGTGTGTGCAAAAAGTCTAGAATCTTGTTTTTAGTTCAAAATAGAAAAAAAATATAAGAATTTTTTTAGCTTTAAATTTTCGTCTCTAAAATTTGGTATTTTTAATGTGCTTCCAAAAAAAAGAAACCAGGCAAATTATTTCCCAAAGTTTTTTCTTTTTAAAAACCTATTTTGAACTTTGTGTGCATTTTTTGAACTTTCTTACTTTTAAAAACTATAAAATATATTTAGGTATGTTTTAAACCTAAATTAAGAAATTAAAATAAAAGCTTAAAATAGTTCTTGCAATAATATTTTTTAGAATATATTTTAATTCTAGTTGATAGTTTTTTTTTAATTTACATTGCAATCGTTTTTTGTTAATTTATAAATCTTAGAAAAAAATTTTAGAAAATAAAAATAGACTTAGAAAAAACTTTGTTTCTAAATTTTAAAAATAGAAAAATAATAAGAATAACTGTTTTAGTATATGAAAAAAGCTTTAAACACTTGACTAATGTGAATTTTAATTTAATTAAAAAAATTAATTAATGTAAACAGGTTTTAACTTTTAAAAAACAAAAGAAAAATTGAAAAACCATAATTAACTAAAATTAATATTAAAATTTTTAAAAATTGATTGAAATTTGCTTTGAGTGTATATTTAAAAAAAGCTGAAAATAATCAAGAAAATTGCAAAATTATAAAAAAAAAAGAAATTTTTTAATGCTTTCGAAGCTAGAAACTGAACATTTTCAAACCCAACGAAGTCTTCAATTCAGTCCCACATTTTTTTCTTTCTATGTAATAAAGTGCAATCCCGAAAAAATTGACTCAAATTTATATTAAGCGTATTTAATAATTTTCATGATTAAATAATAGTTACAATTAATTAGTTGTTTAAATTAATCATTTTCAAATAAAGCAATATTAAGTCCAAAACTATAAAAAAAAATATTAATTTAAGCAACGTTAAAATTAGAGATGGACAAATTTTGCTAAAAAAATTGTGAATTTTAGTTGAAAATTTTGTGAAAAACTTCAAATACTCAAAAAAATTTCTTAATTGATTAAAAGTTTGAAAAAGTAAAGAAATTCAAAAACTCATTTGTAAATAAAAAAATTAACTTGACTTAAAAAAATTTTTAATAAAAAGTGAACCACGTTTATTTTTGAATTTACTACTGGTCAGTTAGTGAAAGTTTTATTTCTTTAGCAAAAATCTTAAGTTGACCATCAAAAAAAAATTAAATAAAATATAAGCTTAAAATAAAAACCTTATAAGTAATTAAAAGTAAGTTTTTTCAAATTATATTTTTATAATATAGTTTAAACTTGGCAATGATAAATATATTACTGGCTTTAAAAATACAAAAATCATTTATTATTTGTTTTTACTTAGAAGTAAAAGTATATAAGCTTATTTTATGTGTGAGTGTTTTCAGAAAATTAATATACGTACATGTATTTTATTTATATATTTATTTTAAAATATACATTTGATTTGAATACTAAGCTTAAGTAGAATTTATTTTTATAGTTTAGAAAATATTCTAATGTGTTTAATTGTAAATTATTTTTTTATAGCTTAATACTTTTAAAATTTTCAAAAACTTTAAAACAATATATTAATCATAATAAATTAAAATTTTTCTTTATAGTTAAAGTGACCAGAAAAAAGTTCATAAGAAAGTGAAGCTATTTTCAAACTTTATTGGTACGACATTAGTGGCGTTGAATCAATTCGGTGAAAAATATTTTCTCAAAATAAAAATCTATCTAAGAATTTCTTCATTGTATTGAGGGAAGGTACAATCAAACAAGCGCGAATACTAAAAAAATTTCAATGTACATCTTAAAAACATTTATAAGTACAATGCAAAAAAAATAAGAAAAACCATTATTAAAGATTCGACTGGGCTGCAAAAAAAGCAAAGTGTAAAGACTAGCTAGAGACCTGGCCGTAGATCAGACTGGTTGTTTTCAATTCCTAAAAAAAGTTCAATACAAAAACTTTTTAAAAGTACCTGAAAGTAACAAAGCAAATCAGAAAAAAAAAAGAAAAAAAAAGCAGAGCATATACAGAACAAGGTTGAGTTTTTTTTATTTGAGAGAAAGAGAAAGGCAGTTTACAAGAAGGGCGAGATCAATTTGAAAAATAGTGTGATTCAAAAGCAAACTTAAACTCAAAGTTCAGAATAGTTCTAAACTTTACCAAAAAATTTTAGGTTATTTTCTGATTCTTATTAAAAATTGAATGTTTTTTTTATAGTCATCCTTAAAATAGCATCTTTTACTCAAAAATATAATCGAGTTCATAAAATTTTAAAAATGTATCTTGTTGATTAATTTTAGATTTTATCATGTCTGATACAATTTGAAAACTAAAAAACTATTTCAAAATATTTTTTAGATAAAAAATTTTATTAATGAATTATTAAAACAATTTCGTGCTGGTTTTCACGTTTTGTTATCAACTAAAAATTTATAAATATAAAAGTGTTTGTGTTTAAAAAATTTCAATGTAATTCAAAAATTTGATCATAGTTAAGTTTTTTTTCAAAGCATAGTGTTTTTTGAAGGGATTTTTTTTAAATTGAAAGATCTCAGGGTTTTTATCAAAATTTTTCTATAAAATTTATAAACTTTTTGTAATTAAAGGATAATAAATTTCAAATAAAAAAAAATTTCAAAAAATGGGTAAGCGGAGAAGACTGTCAGTCAATGAGTACGCGGAAGTAGAAACTTTGGATCATATTGATGTAAGTTTTTCATAAATATTCTATTTTTTAATTTTATTTTATTTTAGTGATTATATCAATTGTTATGCTTTGTTTGAAAAAGTTATTAGTCTGTTTTTGAAAAAAAAAAATTTTGATTTAAAAACAATAAATCTTAAGTTAATGAATTTAATTTAAGAAAAAGAGAAAACAAAATAGCCTTCTAAGTGCTAGTTAAATATAAAAAAAAAATTGTAGTGTGCAATTAAAAAAAATTTTAAGCTTGAATTCAAGTTCATCTTTTTTTAACCCATTTCACTTTCACCTAGTTATATCAAAGTCTAAGCTTTTTCTTCAAAACCAGTGAAACCAGGTTTTTAAAAGAAAATAAAAGTTTTTAAGGAAAAAGATTAAATGAAAGTGATTAAGTTAAATTCATTAAAAGTCAACATTTTTCTATTTTTTTAAAAATATGGATCAATGATGTTTTTTTAATCAAAATTTTTATTTAAATTAATTTGATGAAAATTTGAAAACTACCTAAACAATTTGGTCAAACTTATTTTAGTTTTTTCTTTTAAAAAAATTCAATTTGTTGTAACAAAAATTTTTTCAATTTTTAGTCAAAACGAATTAGTTAGCAAAAAACTTTTTTGAAGGTAAGATAGACCTTTAGATTCAAGCGGCGGAGAATTTGAAAAAAATAAATTTTTTTTTGGAAAATAGACACTTGTAGCTACTTTTTAAAAATTTTTTTAGTTTTTTTCTTCATAAGCATTTTAATATAGAGGCAGGTAAAAGCATTAAAAAAAAAAAAATTTTTTTTTGAAAAAGCTAGACCTTAATGTTTTCCTATTTAAAAGTTTTCAAGTTTGAAACTAAAGAAAGTAAAAATTTTTGCTGGGTAGTTTTTATTGGATTTTTTTACTACCTTTTTTTCAATTATCAAATGTAAAACCAAAAAATTTTATAAAATTTAAAAAAAAACTCTAAAACGCATCAGTCAAACTTATTTTGTTTTGATGAACTCTACAGAACAATGGCCGTTTTGATGATGGTAGCTTGAAGATGCTTTAACCAACTTTTTTTTTTTAAAAAAGCAAGTTTTTGTTACTACTGCAGGTTAAACAAATGGAAATTTTGTTAAATCTTGAGAGTAGGACAGGAAGTAAAATAAATCTAAAAAGCAATTGTCATTGTTTGCTCAAATATTTTAGTAAAAAAAAAATATGATTTATAAATTAATTTACCAGTTTTCACTATTTTTTAAAACTTTTTTAAGAAAAAAATTGAGAAAAAAATTTTGGTTAAACTTATAAAATTAAAAACTTATAAAATAAATTTTTTTAAATTTCAAAGTCATTTGATGGTTTGAATCCATCAGGTTGTAACAAAAAATGTATTGCTTTTTATAAAAATAAACTTTTTTTTAATAAGCATTGTTTTTTAATAAACATACTGAACCTTGCTTTTTATGTAAATCCTTGAATTTGAAAACCTTAAATAACATTTTTATTGCTAACTTTTTAATTGTTGAATCGAGTAAGTCATCTTATACATGCGATTGCAAAAAATAAATTTAGCTTTTTCAAAAATTTTTTTTCTTGCTTGACAATGTTTCTTGTTTTCATTAGAGTTTTTTAAACTTTTTTTAGTAAAATCCTAATTAAACATTTAAGGTATAAAATAAACTAACTCAAGTTTTTAATTTTAGGTTATAACTCCAGTTTTGATCAGAAGAAATATGCAACCTCATCCAATAAACTTTCAATTAAACCATAATCATCACTCACAAAATCATTCAATGAATCATGATATAATCAACTCGTTTAACAATGGACAACATTTAAATACGAGTTGTTTAACAAATCACCATAATTACAGTATTAATACATCTCAGACATCATCTCAACAACATTCTTCACCAATAATCTTTCATTCACCTACTCAACAGCCACAACACCCGCAACAATCTTCTTCTGTTCAACAACAAGCTCAACAAACGATGCAACGAGCTTCTTCAGTATTCCAAAACTCTAATTTAATTGATTTAAGATTCAATCAAAGAAATCAGCTACATGGACATATTTCTGATCGTTGTAATTGTAATGTTTTACCCTGTATAAATAATTATAGTAATTCTAGTAATATTCCAACTATAAACAATGGTAATTCATTGAATAACAATAATATTAATTTTATGAATAATAATGCTTCAAATAATTTAACGAACTGCAATAATTTCAACAATCAATTTTCAAATAATAACTACCAAAGAAATATTCAACAACAAAATAATTCACCTCAACGTTTATCTCCATCTAGACATCGTTTTAGAAATAGCAATAGATGGGCTAGGTTTATAAATAATAATTATCAAATTAATTCTCATTTAGGTTCTATAAATAACCAATCAAATCAATTTCAAAATTTAGGTCGTATTAATCACTCAAATAATTTAATTCATCTGAATTCATCTCAACCTTCTTTATCACCTATACTCAATAATTTAGCAGCAACAAATTTAATTAATAATAACTCATCTAATACAATAAATAGTAATATTTTCAATAACATAGAAAACTTGTACAATTCTGAAAACTGCTCAAATACTGCAAACAATTTAAATACCAATAATGTTTCAAGTAATAGCATTAATAATAATTATCATTCTAGACGCTTCAACAATTCAGGGAATATATCTAGATCTAGACAAAGAGAAAGTAATGCAAATGGAAATTTATCTAATAATGGATTAAATTCTTTTAACTCATTAAATTCTTCTTTTACTGGTAATAATTATAATGCTAGTTCTAACTTAATTTCAATGCCTAATACTCATCCCTCAAATTTAAATAACTTTTTTGTCAATAACTCAAATAATTTAGGTCAAGATCAATATTATATAATGAGATTTCTTGCATTATTTGGTTTAAATCCTAGTGCAATACCACCAATTAATTCTAGTATTTTACTACACCAATTAAACGTAATCAATCAGTCAGTTTTTAGTCAATTAGCAGCTAATAATATTCCTGTTGAATTTTTGCATAGAGCAATAGCTTCTATGAATAACATAAACTATGACAATAACGACTACCATCAACCTCAATTTAACCATTATCCTAACTCTCAATATTTCCATCATAATAATAATCAAGCAAATAATAACACAGCTTCTAACTCATCAAATAACAATTTAAATACATCTTCAACTGATCCTCAACAAGTAGAAAACTATGAAGCTTTATTAAACTTAGCACATCGTCTTGGAGAAGCTAAAACTCGAGGCTTAAGTAAAGCTGAAATAGATTTATTACCTTCATATAAATTCCGTAGTTCTATTTGTTCTAAATCATTAAAATCAAGTTTAAAATCAAAAAATCATCGTTGTAATAACAAGACAATTAAAAATTGCAAACATAATAAATCAAAGTTTGTTGATTCTAATAATAATCATAACTCAAATATTAATTCTTTTAATTCTATACATAGTGAAGAAGAAGAAAATTATGAATATTTAGATGACATAGAAGAAAACGAAGATTTAATTATGCAAAAAAATGATAAAATGAATAAAAAGAAAAATAAACTCAACAAAAGATGTTTAAGGTTAAATAAATCAGATAATTTCATATCTAATGAAGATGAATCAAATAATCAATGCTGTGAATTAATTGAGCAAGAAGATGAAAAAATTTGTTGTGTAATTTGTATGTGTGATTTTGAAATTAAGCAGTTATTAAGAATATTACCTTGTTACCATGAATTTCATGCAAGATGTATTGATAAATGGCTAAAAGTAAGTATTTATATATTTTTTTTTTAAATCAAAATTTATGATTTGTTAATTTTTTTCATAGAGCAATCGAACTTGTCCTATTTGTCGAGGAGATGCTTTGGTAATAGCATGTGAATCTGAATGAAAGTTTATTTATTTTTTGTTAAAAAAAATTAAGAATTTTTTCATTGTACAAAAAAATATTTCAAGCCACAAGTATTCATCAATCAAATTGATCATAAATTCATTTAATTCATTTTAATTCGATCAATGACAATTCATCAAATATAATTTGACGAAAAATTAAAGTCAATAGCTTTGACATTTTATTTTTTCTTAAAAAATAATGATTAATGCAATTTAGGAAATTTACTTTAATGTTTAATTAATTTATTTGAAACTAAATAAAAATTTGAATTTTTAAAATTATTTGTTTACTATTTTTTAATTAATTACTATTTTAAAGAATCTTTGAAAATTGTTTGGTTAATTTTTTTAAGCTCATATCGTAAATATCTTTTGTTGAATTATAATCATAAGTTAATTGGTTTTGTCTGAATAAATTATAACAATCAATTGATTTACATCTAGTTTCTAAACAATTCATTTTTGTACAACTTAAACACGCTAAATTTGATTTAGCTAAACATTTTTCTTTAATCCTAATTTTTTCTAAAAGTAAAATAGAAGAGTTTTGTGTTTTTGTCAAACAATCTTGACAAATCATATTTTCTTTTGTATTGTCAAACTTACGATCACAAATAAGGCATTTAACAAAATGAAAATAATTAACTAATTTACAAAAATTTTGTTTTTCAATCGCGTTTACATAAAAAGCTTTTTTTGGTAAATCTGTAAACCATTGTTTAATATTAATATTAAGTAATCCAAAAACTCTTTGCAAAGGGGGTATTAAAATTCTTTCTATGTAGTAGTTACTATTTATTCTTAATTTTTGTTCTTTTAAAAATTCTAGTGGATGCTTAACTAATTTAAACAAAGGATCATTAATTTGATCACTATATGATATAATATAAGGAACTCTTTCTTTAATAAATGGACGGCAATGTTCTCCATATTTATTTACTATTTGTTTTGATATTTCCATTGATGGTATATATGTTCCTGGTCTATAACCAAATATACCTCTATATTCTTTAGCAAAAATATATTCATGCAAATTTTCATTATTCTCATGTAAAGTTTTATAAAATTGATATTCTAAATAAGGTTTTATGTCATTTGCGCTATTCTTTTCAAAAAGTATCCTTACACATTTTTCTAAAATTCTTTTTACTAAACCTATTGTATCTCTACGTACAATTTCAAAACCTTTAGCTTCAAATTTTGGTTTTTCTTGTTCAGGAGTTTCATAAGCATATCCTGCATAGCGTTTTTTAGATAGTAATACACATTTTGTATAAATTTTCTCTAATTTTAATTTAACAGGATTAGGATTTGATAAAGTAATTAGTTCACACAACTTTTGTGCATTTTCAAAAGCTTTTTCAAATGAAATATCAGAATTAAACTCAACAAACATAGAATCTGTATCTCCATAAATTACTTTACCACCAAATTTTTCTTCATTATTATTTATAAAGTTGATTGAATTTATTAAAGTTTCTCTTGCTTTTGATATTATAGAATCAGCTAAATCAATACATGGCATACGTCCAGAAAAACCTGCTGCTGTATAGCCATAAGTAACATTAGCTAATAGCTTAAGTCCCAATTGCCTTGCATCAAGCATTTTTGCTATAAGTTTTTCTTCATCACTTTTATAAATTTTTAAACACTTTTTGACCATTAAACGAGTATCTAAAATTTCTTCTAAAATACTTGAAAGAATACCTTTCTTAATGTTTTGGTTTACAAATAAAACACCATTAGGAGAAATATTTATATTCTCTAAATTATTTTCAATAAACTCTAAAGAAGGCTCTATTTTTGAGAAACCAAATGGAAATTCTTTTATATTATTTTTTATATAATCTAATTGTCCTAAGCATGTTGAATAACAATAGTTATATGCTATCATAATAGAAGGATAAAGACTCTGAAAATCTAAAACGGCAACATTTGTTTTATAGAAACCAATTTTAGGTTCCATTACATAAGGTATAATTTGAGGATCACTTTGCTTTAAACGATCATTAAAATTACAAGATAATAACATGAATTTTTGTTTTTTAATTTTTTGTTCATCGTCAAATTGATTTTTTTGATTATCAATATTACTTATTAATGGTTCATCTAAGTCTAGCAATGTTGAATTTTCATTTATACTTGGTTCATCTTCGAATTCAATAGTAGAACGATAAAGCAAACTTTCAACTCTGAATTGTGAACCTTTAGAAATTACATCACTAAACTGTATACCAAAAACTCTAGCCAATTCAGATGTAGTATTGACTATGCCTAATTTATCAATTATTTCTAAATTTCCTTTTATCCTTGTAATGAAGTAATTCAAAATACTATGTATATAAAATTCATTTTTAGAAAATAGCCATTTAGTTAATTGTTTAGAAGTGAAATATGGAACTCTTTTTTTAAATAATTCATAATAAACACTTTCAAACGTATAAGAATTAAGAGCAATTTCTTTACGCGTTACTCTCCATAAATTAAGCATAATTCTACCAGTGATATTCATATAACATGGACTAACAAAAGATAAACTGTAAATAGTTTCAAATTGTTTAACTAAAGTGTCATTTTTTAAATTTTTTCTCAAATCTTCTCGACATTTTATTGAACCAAAATCAGGTTTTTCTTTTTTCATCCTTTCAATTGTTTGCCATTTATTCCTACTTAAAAAATTATTTGTTAATAATTGATTTTTAGTTAAATTTTGAGATGATATTTCATCATCTATATCACTCATGTCACTTAAATTTTCTTCTTCATTTTGTTCATAATTTTTTTTTGTTTTATTACAATCAATTAGTAATCTAGAAAAAGCTACTGAAGAATCTATTTTCAAAATTTCAGCCCTACTTATTAGATATCCCCAAGAAGAAGTTTCAATTTCATAACCTGATATTATATCTGGATCAAATTTGATAAGAATTTCAATAAACTTTTCAATTAAAGCTACTTCACTATTAACAAAACTTATATCAAAGTCTTCCTTTTCTGAATTTAACATTGGTAAACATCTTAGCCCAATGCTTTTTCTTATTGTTGTGTTAAATGATTTTTGAGAACTTGTCATACTTAAATCAGTAGAACTATTACAAACTGTTTCTTGAATTATAATTCCAATAAAATGTGTTTTACTTAATTTATTTTCATCCACTATATCTTTAGTAAAGTCTTTATAAAAATAATAAAAAATCATTTTAATTGAATCACTTATAGGATTAGGTTTTAATTCATGATCAGTTGTTGCAAATAGCTCCATTGTCATTATTGTTAAATTTTGGTTTTCGTGTTTCAAATTTGAATTTTGGGAATCTTCTCTAATTGAGTTATTTAAATGTAAAACTTTTTCTTCTGTACTTACAAAACTTTTTGAAAATGTATTTTTAGATGAACTTGAACTTATATTTGAATCATTTAAATTATTTTCAAAAGATAAATTACTTTCATCTTTCAATTTTAAAAATTTGTTCTTTAAATTTTGTTTTATACCTTTAGTAACATTCTGTGGACTTAATGAGTTTAAATCAATTGGAGTTGAGGTTGATTCAGAATTGTTTTGAATTTTTCTTCTTTTAAAAGTTGGAACTTTCAAATAATCTTTTTGAGTTTCACATTTTTCTACAGAACTATTTTCTAACGAATAAAAACTAAATATATGATTCGATTGAGAAGAACCGGATCCACTAATTTTACATGAGTCTTGAGATTTTTGAGAAGAATCAGATGGTTGAGAAAAATTAGCTTGAAATGATTGGGAAGAATTTGAATTTTGAGATAGCTTAGGTTGAGATGGTTGTAAAGTATTAGTATTTTTTAATATTTTAGAATGAGATGATTGTGAAGAATTAGATTGTTGTGAAGAAACTTTAATATCATCATCACAAAATAATGGCTCATCTTTGAAACTAGACAAATACTTTTTCTTTCTTTTTTTCCCTTTAGAATCTAATATACTATCGTAAAATTCTATTTTAATCAAACTTTTTTTACGCGAACTATGTTTTTTTTCAGAATTTTTATTTTCTATTTCCAAATCTGATTCATTAGATGGAAAATCAATAACACTTTCATTATCCAAATTAAAATCTTTTATATTTATTATTTCTGAACCAATTTCATCTTTTGATTCTGATAAACTTTTTTTATCCATATTTTGTGTATAAGTGTTTTTAGTTTTTTGACTTTGCATAATAATTGAAATAAATTTTTTTTCTTTTTCAACATTCAACTCATCACTTGATGAATCTGTTTCACTATCATTTTGAACATTATTTAAAATTTTTTCTATTTCCTCATTTTTTCCTTGTTTTTTAAGATTTTTCATTAAAACAGAAAACTCTTGGCTACACAGATCTTTTTTGTTTACAAAATTTTTATTTTTTTCTGATAAAATATTATTTTGACAAAATGTATCATTTTGACTTGATCTTATTAACTGATTTTCATTTTCAATTAATCTTAATATTGCATTTTGTGAAAAACTGTTATTCAAATAATCTAAGTATTCTTCGTTATTTGAATTTAAAATGTTTAAAGAATCACAAAGCTTATTATCAAACAAATCAAAATTATCTTTATAACTTAAATAGTTTTCAAGTTGCTCTAAATATGCTCTTTCTAAGCTACCTTTTTCATATATTCTTTTACCACAATCTTTCAAATTACCTTCAAATAAATCTTTGATATTTTTTTTATTCGAATCTATTAAACGTTGTCTTTCTTCTTGCCAAATTAATACTAAACCAGGATTTATGAATTTACTGCGATTTTTATTTACAATAATATTTTTAGTTATTAAATCATATTCTGATTTACATATTGTTTGCTTATCTTGATTTATGAAATATGCACCATTTTTTGATAAAGTCCTTTTATCTTTTGATTTTCTTTCTTTGTAATTATCAAATGTGAGATAATTCATACCTGAAAGTTTAAAATTAACAAAGAATTGCATAATGTATGAAAAATGAGCTTCATAAACATTAAATTGTTTTTCAAATAACCTATTTTGTTTTATTAATTTGAATATTATTTTAACTGATCTTGGATTTAAAAAATAAATACGATAAAATTTTTGATTTTCTAATTGAAAACCATAAAAACTTTTTGACTCTATTATATCTACATGATAAATATGATTTGTAGTTGATTTATCTTTATTATAAACTTCATTTAACAATTTATTAATTTCATATACTATAAAACCTATTGAATATTCTTCAACATTTTTTTTTTCTATTGTTAAATATGGAAAAAATCCATGAACATGAGTACAACATTTTTTTCCTAAAAAAAAATTAGTTTTATTTCAGTTGAAATTAATTTCGAACAAGTTTTTACCTAAATTTGTTGTTCCAAAAATACGAATAACAGGCAAATAATCAATTGGTTTTTTATCTATTTTAGTTACTAAAGGGTCTAAATTTAAAATAGGCTTACTCATATAATGATCAACATACACAATCCTCAAGTTAATCATTTTTGAAAAACTTTTTTATTATGCTGATTTAATCAACAAAAAAATTTCATCATCACTAGAATTTGAAAACAATGTTTTTTAGCGCCATCTTATTAGCGCCAAAAATTAAAAACAAAATACTTTCAAGTTTTAAAATAAACAAAAAGTTTTATTTTTAATTTGAATAATTAAAATTTTTTTCTCTTATTTTAATTCTTTAAACAATTAAATTTTTTTTTATTTAAAACTTTCAATTATCTTAAAATAATTTTTTTCAAAAAATAATTGTAGCTATTTATAAAAAATTGTTTGTCAAAATAGTTGAAAACTTAAGAAAAATTGTAATGTGAAAAAAGTTGGAAATCGATTTTAAAACTTTCAAGTAAAAAAAGTTGTCTTTTATTTTAAATTTAAACTTCTTATAACTCATCCGAATTTATAACATAGTTCATATGTTCTAAAAAATCGAATTCTTCTATAGTATTATCTTTTAATCTATCTGCAAATTTACTATAATAACAACAAAAAAATTTTTTTTGAATCCCAATTTTATCTAAAAACCAGGTTTTAATATTACTAGTTGCCACATAACAAAAACTATTAAAGTTCCATAGACTTATATTATCATATTCTGGTTTAATTGATAAAACAATACCATTAATAACATCTGCACCGAATGGTCTATCATAATTATCCCCTATTTTTAATCTTATTTAATTAATAATTAAAAAAAAAACTTAAATAAAAATTACCTATGTAAGCTAGTAAAAGATTTTCCCAACATCTAGCAGTTAAATTTTTATGAATTTTTATTATCCATTTACCTCCAAATTTATGAATACCATGTTCATATTTTGGTAAAACATTATATCTGAAAACGAATATTTGAGTATAATCTTCAAGCTCATTAGATCTTTTTATAAAAGAATAAAGTTTCCAAAATTGTTCTATTGTTTCAAAGCTACCTATAATTTTTAATTTAGATTCATATTCTTCATTTGTTATGTAGGTTGAACATCTTTTTTGAAAAAAAAAATTTTATTTTTGTTTCTCAAAATCAAAAAAAAATTAACTCACTTTAAATACCAAATATTAAATTTAAAATTTAATTTTCGATGTTTATCTGTTTTAAAAAAATCATCTGTGTATTCATTATTTATATCTATTGAATTTTCAATTTTGTTGTCAATATTTTTCAATTGACTATCTGTGTTTTCATCTTTTTTGCTTAATAAATTTAAAGAATCATCTTCTGAATTATTTGTAATTGACATTTTTTTATATAAACTAGTTTATAACCCGGCACAATTTTAAGTATCTAATGGTTTATAAAAATTAAGTTTGATTGCCTTAAAGATAAATTAACAGAAAAATAAATAATTCTGATTAAGTATGATTTAAATTAAAAACAAATTTTATGCATTGTTTATAAAAGCCTAGTGTTTAACTTTTGGAATAATCTTTAGTTATATAAAAACAAATTACGCATTTTATAAATTTTTTTTTAAAAAAAATGTATGAATAGCAAAAATAAAGCGCCAAATTAAACTTTATCTTTTGATTCATTTATACCACAGATTTAATTTAGTTATTTAAAAGCGTCATCTAGTTTTAATTAATCTTGTTTTTAAAAGATGCTAAATTACCTTTCAACAAGTTAAAAACAGTTTCAATAAAACTTTTAGAGAATATAGATAAAATTGTTTTGTTTTTGTACAATGAACATAAATGATGCGAATAATTAGCTTAAGGGAATATGAACCAAAAAACAAATTGTGAAAATTCTAAAAAGTTATTTTATGCTTTTAATAAATCATTTATGAAATGAAAATAAATATTAAGTAGATAACAATTATTTTAGGAAAATATTGATAAACGTAGACAAAATTTGATTAAATATTTTAAGATGTTTAAATGAATAAATATATTGATGAAAGCTAATTAGAGTCATTTATATAAAAATTGATGAAAATAAATTGATGAAAGTAAATTAATAAAAGTTGATAAACATGATTTTAATAAAAGATATATTTGCAGACTAAACTTATTTTAACTCAATTTATTCTTTATTTAAATTTTAAGTTGCAAAATAAGACGTTAAAAGTTTATTTGTGAAAGACGTTTACAAATATTTTCTGTTAAAAACGTTTAAAAATTCATTTAATTGAAAACGTTTACAAATTTATTTAAAACTTTTACTAATTCTAAATTAAACTTTTACTAACTTTGAATGAAACTTGCTATCCTTATATAAATATTAATTCTTAACTCAATTTGAATTCTCTTTATTATCTGGTGGTCAGATTAAAAAACATATTAAAGGTAAATTTAAAAAGTTTTGCGCTATTTTTAAAAATTAAAATCATTAATTTAATAATTACGTAATACAAAACTTTTGAAAATAAAGTTTTAAAAAATTCTATTTAAAACTCGTGAAACTTGATGAAATTTTTTTTTAACAAAAAGCTCTTATTGCTAAAAGCTTAATGAACTTTAACTTAATACGTATTTTTTTTTTTTGGAAATTTTGGTCTTCATTTAAAAGTTTATTTCTAAAAATAGGAATGAATTTTTTCAACTCTCTTAATAATTATCAAATTAGTTTACTTTAATTAAAAATTTTTACTTTTTGTAAAATTCTTTTTATAAAATTTTCATTTCGATAAATGTTTGATAAGTTTTTTTGATTTATTTGCATAAATTTTTTTCTAAAAATTATCATAAAAAGTTATCAAAATAAAATTATCTAAAAAAGTTATCAAAAATGTTTATCATTTAAATTTATCAGAAAAACTTTAGTAACTTTTTCCAAAATAAACTTTTTATTAAAAATTTAAAAAATACTGATAATAAAAAAAAGTTTAATCAAAAGTCATTAAATTTTGAATTGAAACTTTTGAAACTTAATAAATTAAAAATTGAGAATATTATCTTCTTAAAAATCTTCAATGAAAAACTTTCTTAATAATCTGTTGCAAAAATCTTTCAAAATGTTTTTCCTCAATTTAAAAATACCTAAGAAAATAGTTCAAAGCTTGCTACTCAACAATTTGAATATTTTTTAATTAAATTTTTTATCGATTATCTTAGCTTTAGAATCTATTTCTTGTTTTAATTTTTCAAAAAATAATTTTCAAACAAAATTTTTATAAAAAAAAACACATTTTTATTTCTATTAAAAATAATATTCGAAATTAAAGTGTAACAATTTTAATATAAACAAATTTAAATCAAATAAAGGGATGATGATGAAGTGATTCAAATTGATGAGATTTGTTTCGTCAAATTAAAATTTTGCATTTGCTTAACAAAAAAAAGTGTCTATGTTTTTTATAATGTATTTTAAGTATGCTTTGAATGAAAACAAACAAAACTTTTTTTTTTAAAAACTGTAGAAAATTTAATGTAATACAGTTTATATTAGCTTCAATAATTTTAATTAAAAAATGTTTTTTCTATTTTGATTTTTTTAAGTTGTTTTACTTGTTGTTCTTTTATATATTTTTAAGCTTTTTTTAAGATGAAAGTTTGATTTTAAATCTAAATTGAAATTATCAAAAAAAATTTTTTTTTTTTTCAAAAAAAATACTTCAACAAATACTAGTTTTTAACATATTTTTTTTTGGCTGGTAAATCAGATGTACTATTTACATAAACTAAATTTTATCAAAAGAAAGTTTTGTGATTTTAATTTTTATTTAACTGTTCTTGTTGACCATTTTGTTTATTTGCTTGAACAACTCGTTCTGGAGCGGCAACTTTTTGCTCGTGTTGATGTGAAGCAGCAGCTTTCCATGGTTCCCAGCTAGGTGGATGGTAGACTGGCTTCTTTTTGATGTAAACACTAAATAGAAAGAAATAGAAAGTGTTACATAGAACAGGTTCTTAAAAAAAAAAAAAGTTTTTCTCTTATATTGCAACTAAATTGCTTAATTAGTTAAAAATTAAAAAACCTAATTTTAAGTTTAATGAATTGGGAGAATACTTATTTTAGTTTAATTTTTAAAATTAATAATTAGAAAACTTTTACATTATTAAGATAATTTTAATTATTCAGCTTAAAAAGTTGCTTTAAGTATTTAAAAACTTTTTTAAAAGTAATTGAAAAAAAAGAGAAAGTTATTATCTTTAAAAAGAACTTTTTCTTAAAAAAAATGAATAAGTTTTTTGAGAATTAAAAATAGAAACTGATTTAAACAACTGGTCAATTTTTGAAAACAAGCTGAGTTAAATTAATTTTATTGAAATTTAATTTTTAAGCATATACTCTATAATTAAATATTTCTGAAACTAATTTTTTTTAAATTGGTCAAACTGATTAATTATTTATTAAGAATTTTTCTTTTGAGATCTATTTATTGTTTGTTATTTTCAATTTAAACTATTTCATGCTATTTAAGAAATTTTTGTAACAATTATTACTCAGTAAGATTACACGTTCAAAAAATATTAATTTAATTTAAGCTAAGTTTTAATTAAAGTAATTTTTTTTTTAGAATCCCTGATAACTAGTTTGTAATAACCCAATTACTGAAAAAAAATTTTAATGATTGATTTGAAATTTATTCAAAAATTTTCAACTTAATCTTCTATTAAAAATTAATTTTTCTTATAAAAATATGATCAAGTTTTGTATTGGTTCATTATAAACTTTTTCAAAAAATGTTTCATAATCTTTTTAAACTGTTTAGATAAGTTTTAATTTAGTTGAACAATGCTTTTTTTACTTTATTTGCACCCTCTCCTGACGAGGTGTCAATCGTAAACTCATCGCGATAATTTTAGAAAATTTATTTTTAGAAAAACAAACCCAGCTTTTTCATTTAAAAGACAGGCTAGATAGTTTAAAGTAAAAGCGCCACTTGTTGCTTAGTATCAAACAATATTTTTAGAAACAACACAACAGGTCGTTGAAGAAAGTTTTTAAGGCAAAATTAAATATAATTTTGGCTCTTTTAAATAGTTGACCTAATCAACTGCCGAATTCTTAACTAATTGAAACAGTTAAATAGCTAAAAATGCTTTGATTATTGATACTTTTTTATTTATTTACTGTTTATCTTTTTTTTTCTTATTCTTTTTTTCAGAATTTTACTAATCTAACACCAATCTGATTCTATCATCTGCTTCAGGCAAATAATAGATTTTTTTTTTCAAGTAAAAAGCGATACTTTAGTCGGTAACTTTATAAATATGACCTGATCAGATCGTGATGCAAATCTCATGAAAACTTTTTTAAATTCTCTTAATAATCAATTTTTATTAGGCAAGATTTTATAAAGGGTTGTTTAAACGCGACTTTCGTGCATACTTTCAAACATCAAAAAATGATTAAATTTTTGTTTAATAATAGCTTTTTAAGTTTTTTATTTTTCAAAACTATTAAGCTAAATTAATCTTAGATAATAAATTTAATTTTCAATTTAAATTTTTTTTGAAATTAAATGTAAAAAAATATGACTTACGGAACAGGTACTTCAATTGGTCTCTTAACATAAACTTCCTTGTAAACTGGCACTTTTACTGGTACATGATAAGGTTTTGGTACTTTGATGACCTATTAAAGAATAATAATGAAATTAATACAGATCATAGATAATTTAAAAAATTAGTTTACCTTTGGAATAGCAACTGGGTATGGTTTTGGTACTTTAATATGAACAGGAACAGGATATGGTTTTGGTACTGGAATATGTTTAAACACTGGTACAGGATGATGTTTGATTATTGGTACAGGAACTCCAACAGGTACTGGTTTACTAATTGGTACTGGTTTAGGTACTGGAATATATTTTGCTACTGGAATTATTTTTTTTATTGTCTTATAGACAGGAACTTTTACTGGTATATGTACTGGATGTGGAATTGCTACAGTTTTTGGGAATGGAATTATTTTAGGTACATGGATGACTTTAGGTACTGGAATATGCTTAGGAATATGTACAGTTTTATGAATTACTTTTATAACAGGTGGTTCCCATCCACCATTTGCTGAAGCTAGACTACTGATTACCAGTAAACTAGAAATTAAAAACAATGGGTTCATCTTGATTCTAGTATTTTTTTAAAAAAATTTTTGGATAACTTTTATGACTTTAGAAATCAAATTAAAGTTGAATATACGTTTTTACAATAGTTGATAATAAGGCCAAACCAGATTAAAAATGAATAAGAAATAAAAAAAAATATAAATAAGTAAACAAATAAAAAAAGTTAATAAGAAAATAATCCAAAAAAAAACAAGAATTAAATGTTTTAAATAAAAACTGGATTAAAAATGACGACAATGCCTATTAAACCAAGTCATGCAAAAGTGCTTTTTGCGGTTTGAGAGCGGAAAAAAGATAATAAAGTTTTTATAAAAAGGTTTATGAAAAATTGCAATATTAGTGATTACAAAGATGATCTTTTGATGATAGTTTTATTTGATCTGACATTAATGAAAAGTATTTTTTGAAAAAAAATTTTTTTTTCAGTTAAACATTAAATATGAATGTTTATTTTAGATAAAATAATGATGTCAAAGTCAAGTTTTATTTAAACTTATCTTTAAATAGAAAATTACTTAGTAAAATTAAAATAAAAAAAATTTTCACAAACTTCCTTCGCTTTCTATCAATTTATTTTGGTTGAGGTCTTTATTTTTGATAGCTTAAAACAAACTTGCTATTATAAAAAAGAAGAAGCCAGGTCAAAGTTAGAAATAAACTGGGTCAGTTATGAACCAAAAAATACAAACTACTCTCCATTCTTTCATTCAGTTCAACTGTTTCGTTGCGTTTTTTTTATAAATTTTTGCTACTGGCTTTTTTCTGTTATTAGTGGTAATAAAGCCGTTACACACTATTTTTACATTAATCCAATCATTCTGACCATTCAAAGTTTTTTGGTTTACAAACTATTTATATTAAATACTACTTTTTATGAACTAATCTCATTGTATTTAAATAAATCTATATATTGAATAGTCTAACTTTTTTTTTCTAATATCACTTAAAAAATCTGTTTCTAATTAAGAAACTCTGATTGAACTCAAAATTCACAGTCAATAAAAAATAATTTAAATTTTTATCACAAAGCTATTAAAACCGGAAATGTTTTAAACTTGTAAATATCCTTAATTCTTTGAAAAACATAAATAATCTTGGCTTAAAAAATAACCAAAATTATTTTTCACTTTGACTATTTTAAGAAAATCACCACAATTTTTTTTAAGTAGAATTTAATATTAAAACTATGTTTAATAAATGGTTACACTTGAAAAGTGTAAATTTTTTTTTTATTTAAAAACATTTTTGAACTGTAAAGAAGACAAAAGACTTCAATAATGGTTCAAAAATTACTTTCAATTTGCTGAGATTTGATATAGTTTTATCCTTCAATTTAAAAACATTTAAAACATCTTTTAATTTTAGTTAAACTTTTTCTTTCAATTGTTATAAAAACTTTTATCACTGGCTCACAAACTTTTGCTCCTTTGCTAGTAGACCGCGGCATTTGACATAAAAATATTTTTAAATTTATCGATAAATTTTTTTTTGAAACTTACAATTTCAGACCATATAACACACATTAATTTTTAATATAAATTTATAAGAAAAATTATTTTAAGTTTTTTATTAAGTTTTTCTTTTTAGCCGTAAACAATCAATAAAATTATAAAAAATTAACTTGAATAAATAAATTAAATAAATTACTTAAAATTATTAACAAAACCGAAAAAAATTCGAATACGCTGATTTTGTTTGTTGTTTGATCACTAAAAACTATCTACAATACACTTGTCTCTTTTATACTTTTATCGCTTGAACGAGAATATGGTCTAAAGGGTATAGATGGGGCTTAAAAGCATTATAAACAGTGAATACATCTTTTCAAACTTCAAATGTTTTGCCTACCATCTCTTACTTTAAAGTTTTTTTTGATTTCTTTCATTACCTGCCTTTTTTATTTTCTTCGTCTTTAATATATAAACCCATTTCAATGTTGGTTTGATTTAATTTTAGGTAGGAAGGGCAATTAGATAAATTTTTTTTTTTTTAGCAATTAAAGAGAACGAATATATTGTTAATACCCGTATTTATTTTTTTTTAAATGAAAATATTTTTTTTAATAAACTTTTGAGTTAAAAAAAAATTATAAATAAGGTGTAACAGGTGTAACAAATAAAGTTGAAATTATAAATGTTAAAGTTTGAGAAAAATTTTCTTAAAGACTACCTTAAAAAAAATGACGCCATTTGTACATTTCGTTTCATAAAACCTATTTTAATAAATAAACTCTCTTTACAAGGATTATATAAAATTAGCAGGAAATTGTGTCAAATTCTAAACTTAATTTTTTTTTTTTTATTTGCCGCTGTTTGTTTAATGCCCCGTTCTTGTATTTTTTAATAGAACTTTTTGCTAATTTTCTGATAAATTTATTTTAAATTTTTGATTTCAAAAAAATATCAGAAAAATAATTTTTCTTCAAAACATACAAATGCAAATTTATTTTAAAGTTTTATTTTAACTTTTTCATTAGAAAACTATTTTAACACTGGTTTATTAATATAAAGTTGAAGGGCGATTCTTTTTTTTCTTTAAAAAAGAAACAAATTAGAATATTTGTTTAAACATACTATAATGAGATTATTTTTTTAAATTTTCAATCAAATAAAGTTAATCAAAAAAACTTATTTTTGTTTCATTTCTTCTTAAAACCGGAAGTAAATTAGAATTAATTTTAAATAAAAAAATTAATTTAAAAATAAATTGATCGTTACAATTATAAGAAATATAATCTTTAAAAAAAACCTAATTTTTGTTTTAGAATTAAGCTTTTTCAAGTTTGTAAATTTCAAGTTTTTTAATTTCAAATAATTTAAGAAAAGTTATCAATTACTTGTAAAAATTAAAACCTTTGTAGACAGTATACCAGTATTTGATTTGTATCAATGATATTAAATTTGACCTAAATAATTGATTCGATTGTTAAATTTATATAATTCTTGATTTTTTTTTTAGTAAACAAAATTAAATTTATTTAAAAATTGTTGACAATGTCAAACTATTTTGAAAATTAATTATAATAATTAAAATATTGGTGTTGAAAGAAAAAAGTTAGAGAAATTGGTCAAATGAAAAAAATCTTTAAAAGTTTATATAAAAAAAGAATTATAGATTGATATTTAAAAAAAGCATTGATGTATTTTTAAAGCTATAAAGTTTCAATATAAATCAAAATCAAGAAATAATTTTAGAAAATTGAAAAAAAATTTTATTCTTTCAATTAAGGCCATTGTTTTTAACTTCCGGTCTTTTTATTTAAAAAAAAATTTAATAAAATTTAAAAGTGCGTGTTTGACGAAATTGTGCCTATCCTTCTAATTAAAAGTCAAAGTTTTAAAAGAACTGATAAATTTAAGTTATTAAAAAGTTACCTAAAATAGTAACAAAAGTAAGAATTAATTAACTGCAGTTGAGTGCATTAAATAAAAACTATTCTTGTTTAAAAGTATTTAATTTTTTATACGTGTCAAACAAAAAAAGTTTTACACAATTCAAATTTATCTTAAATAGAAAGTAAAAGGATTTTCCTAAAAAAAAATTAATTAGACAAAAATACTTTATGATAGATCATAAAAAATTTAAATATAAAAATCTAAATTAAGTAACTAATTATTAAGCTTTTTTTTGAACTACATTTTTTATTAATTTTTGAATTTTTCCTGTTTAAACTAAATCAGCTTTAATCTTTCAGGAAGAGGAAAGATCATAAACAAATTCTTAAATTTTGTTTACATAATTTGGTTTAATAATTAATTATTTATTAATTAATGAACACTTATTGATTTATTTGTTTTTAAAAAAAGTAAGCTTAAGAATAAAATAAAAGATTGGGTCAGATGGTCAAATGGTCGAGCTCTAATTTTGTTTTTTTTAATAATTTAGATCTTTAGATGTTTAATTTAATTGATATATTCAACCTCGTAAAGTACATAAATAAAAAGAACTAGGAAGTACAAATTAATGGAAAGTATTGAATGATTAGCTTAAATGTTTTATAAATGAAAATAAAAAGACTTGCACATGCGTATAAAATTTTTTATAACAAAAAAAAAATTCTTAAGTAGTTTTAAAAGACTTAAATTTGGTATGATGGTAAGTATGGCAAACCTTTTTAATTACTGAAATTTTTTTTTTGTAGCAATATTTAATCCATGATTTTCCGACACCTGATTCTTTGTTTTTTTTATATTTATTTCAATTTATATAAATTTCAATAACATAATATATCAATCAGCAACATTTACTTTTCAATTACTTTAAATTAAGCCCTAAGGATAAAAGCTGACCCCTAGTTTTGATCAGTTTTAATAAAAAAAATTATTTGTTTTAACTAAAAGTTTAAAAAGTGAAAGGACTAAGCTTTTTTGAATTCTACTGACATACATTTTTTTTATTGAAACACCTGTTCTTCAATTTAATTTCATAGTTTTTTTGTTCTTTTTTAAGAGCATTCATCATCTTTAAATTATAAAAATTTATAAACATGTTATTTGATGATTCATTTTTTGATTTTTTTGTTTTAGAAATTTTAACAATATTAGCACTAATTTAATTATTTTTAAAAGTCTCTTAGAAATTATCTTATCTTGAAAAAACCCTTTTACTATAAATTTTGTAAATTTTAACTTTAAAATTGGGATTAATAACATTTAAGCCTTTTTTAGCTTAAATAACTTGTTTCTCAAAATTTTAATTATATCTGCTTAAAATATAACATTTTTAGAATATTTTAAGTAGTTTTCTGAACTTTAATTCTTACTGTCCTACTAATTTTATGACAAACCAATTTTTTTTCAATATTAATACTTTTGAATCTTTTGTTTTTCGCTTCGTAACACAAATCAATTATATAAAATGTCAATTAAATTAAAGTGTGGTATGAGCTAAAAAAATTTTGGTTTAAATATTTTTCGCTTTCGTATAAAGTGAAAATTTTTTTTTTTTTTTGAAGTTGATTATAACAAAAAGATGAAAAATATGAAAATAGTTTCGATAATAAAGTTAACCAACTATAAAAATTGGTTGTAATCATAATTAGTATAAATGAAAATTGAAGTTCAAAAATGGTTGAAAAAAATTTGTGAATTTTAATCAACTTTCCTTAAGAAAATTTTTAATTAATAAAAAAAATTACCTGATTGACTGATTTAGAAACTTTTTTTCTTGAATTTCTTTTCTTATTGACCTTAATTTTTGAGTCAAAGGAAAAAACAATTTAATTTGATAATAGTTTTGATTTTGAATGAACTTCAATAAACCAAATTAATATAAAACAGTTTTTTTTTCAGTTATTTTTTAAAATCTAAAATATTGTACCCGCAAGATTATTTTTAATTATAAAATTTAAATAAGTTCATCATTTATCAAAGCCAAAATAATTAAATTTTTTTAATTGTATCTTAGAAGTTTAATTAAAAATTTCAAGTATTATTAAAATTTTTTTTTGCGGATGCTATACTTTTGATCTATCTAATTGTTTTGAACCCAATTTTTGAAAACCTCAAAAAAATATATCAACATCAAACAAAGAATAAATGCAAATTTAAAACCACAATTGCTTTTTTTACCCTATTATCAATTTTTTTTTTAAGTTAAAAAGTAAATTTAAGTCAAAGCAGGCCAGCAAAGCACACTCCATCGATTTAGTATTTTTAATTCTTGAAATTTTCCTCAATTTTTTATTTAGTTTTTATCTAATTTTTTTTTCATTAATTAACCTATTTGAATAAATACTAACCACACTAAAAATTCAAAGAGTTATTATTGTGGTTTTATTTATATTTCTTTTTAAAAGAAATCAAATAACTTTTTTATTCCTTAAAAAACTATTTATTCTCAAATAACTCAATTTATAGCTCATTTTAATCAAAATATTATCTGTATAATTTCAAAATTTAATTACTCAGAATTTTGTTCTAAAAGAAGATTAAAAATAAAATTAATTCAAACAAGGCCATCATTTATTAAACATCTTTAACCTTTGTATGACAAGGCTATTACTTAAATATGCTGTAAAATGAAGATGGTCAGGAAGTATAGACTGGTTTTATAAAATGTTTCCTTTTAAACAACTAAGAGAAAAGTTCAAAAAATTTTACAAGGACAAACTTTCACTTTTGTCTTAATTTTAATTACCTTTTTTCATTAATTGGGTATTTATTGAAGATCGATGTTTATAAAAAAAAATTCTTTTAAAAGTTCAGTGTTAATTAGTTCAATTACCTTTTCTTAGACATCTTTATTTATTTTATGATTAATTAAAAAATGTCCAATAACCTTTTTGATTATTTTATTCGAATGCTTTCATAATTGAGCGACATCTATAAAAAAAATTTCTTTTTTTTTTAAGTTTTAAAGTGGTCTTAAACCAAATTAAAAAGATTTTAATTTTTTTGTTTGAAAAAGAAACTAAAATTATCCAAATTTGGATAAATTTTGTTTTAATGATGAAAACTTTTTTTTTTGTTTCGAAAAATAAGTTATCACAAAAAGGCCCATTTTCAAGTCTTTTAACTTTTGAAAAGTTTTTTTTATTAGCTCAAACTAAAGTTTCTTTTTAAATCGCCTCAAGCTTCAAATTATTTCAACAATCTAAATTCTAAATCTTTTCTAATCTTTTAAAGAAAGCTCTTTTGGATGTAAGCTTGTTTATGAATGAACAAGGAATTTTTTTTTTTTTTTGATCGGCTGTTTGATAAACATCACTTTCTAAATTTAAAAAAGAAGACACAATTTTAAAAATAATTAGATCTTTAAGAAAAGAAAAAGTGTTTGACTAGATTGAAAATAAAATTATTTTAAAACTTAAAGATTATTTAAATACGTGTTTTGAATTTTTTTAATTTTTACTTTTAAATTATATAACCATAAATTGTTTAATTTTAAAATTAATCTTTCAAATGTTATTAAGTTTTATTTCATCTATTTATATACTTTTTACTAAATTTACACTTAAAATACTTTTTGAATGATTTTCTTTTAAATATTCTCAATTATTTTCTTTAAAAAAAATTCAATTATTTTCTTTGAATTAATTTCAATTATTTCTTTCTGAATTGTGTCAATCTATTCTGTAAACTTATCAAAAATATTTCCTTGATTTTTTTTTATTTTAAAATTTATTAACTTGAAGTATATTTGAGTTATTAACTTGAAATTAATGAAAAATTTATAGTTTATTTCAATTAAACTTAAAAATTAGTTTAATTTTTTGTCTAATATTTTTAGGTTTAATTAAAAATCTTTTCCTTAAATTAAATTTTGATTTTGAATAGAAATAGATTTATACCTAAAACAATAATTAATTTTTAAGAAAGAAATAATTTATCTCAAATAGATACAGTTTTTCATCAGTAAAAAATGTATTTATTCTTAAAATAAGTTTTAAGCAGAACCAAAATAATATATTTTAAACAGAACTAAATTCATGTGTTTTAAGCAGAACCAAATTTATATACTTTGAACAGAATCAAATTTAAATACTTTGAACAGAACCAAATTTATATTCTTTAAACAAAAAAAAATCATATCTTCTTAACAAAAAACAACTTTTTTACATAAACAAATTCATTTTTTAAACTGAAAAAAAATCATTTAATTTAATCAAAAACTAATATTAATATTTGAAATAGAAATAATTTTTTTTTGTTTCTTTAATTTGATTAATCTTTAGCTCCAAACTTTGACAAATCTTTTAATTTAAAAAAAAATTTATTAATTTAAGTAAAAAAGATAAATTATTCATTTAATGAAGAGATAGCTCATTAAGAGACAAGTTATTTATTTTAAATTTTATTTGTTTCAAAAAAGAAACAAAATTTAAATTATATTTAATAAAAGTTATAAATTCTAATTATAAACAAAGATTAAAGTTTTTATAAACATAAAAAAGATTAAATTGAAATATAAACTTTATTTTAAATTTTACCTCAAAAAAATTTACCTTAAAAAAATTTATCTTAAAAAACTTTGCCCTAAACAGAAATAAAAACTCTACCCTAAACAGAAACTTTACCTTAAAGAGAAACAAAAATTGAAGCGTTATAATAAATCTTAAAATGTTTATTAAGAGAAAAAAAATTTAATTAGTTATAACAATGTTTGAGTAAATTTAAAAAGATTTCCAAGAGAATTTGAATTATTTTCAAAAAGAAACTACTAAGAGTCATAAACAAAAAAATTTATATTAAATAGCATGTAATTGTTAGATAAAATTAAAAGTTTATTAATTTTACCACAATTAAACTAAAATTACAAAATTGTTTTCAAATTAAAAATTTGTAGCTGTAACATTGATAAAGTTTAATTTCATTAAAATATTAAAAGTCTTGTAAAAACTAATTATAAAGTTTTTTGATTGAAATATTTTATTGATTCATAACAATCTATTTAAGTATAAGTTTTTGGTAAAAGTTTTTTTTTTAGACTAAGAATTTGGAAAAAAATTTCTGATTCAAAGATTATGATAAAAGAAATTAATTTTACAGAAATTAATTAAAAATTAGTTTAAAATTAGGTTAATTTAAAAAAAGAATTCTTGTTAAAGCAATTTTAATGAAAATCAATTAAAAAAATTTTAAAGCGTAGTTAAAAATGATTATCTGTTATTAGTGTTTTTAAGAAAAAAACAATTAAATAGTTCAAATAGTTTTTTTTTGATTATTTAAAAATCATTTGCTTAAGTAATAATGACCAAGTTTTGTGTTTTATTCATAAATTTCTAATAAAAACAATTCAATTAATCAAATTAAATCAACTTAATGTATTTAGTTAAATTTCAACAAGTTTTAATAATTAAGTTTAATAATTCAGTAAATATCTAATTAAATTTTAAACAAATGTAATTTTAATATAAAAATTTGAATTATTTTAGAACACAAATGATTGTTAATTTTTATGAACAAAATTTATTGAAAATCAATTTTTTTTTTTTGTGAAACATTTCGAATATTTATGAAGAAAATATTTTTTAGTCCTTAATCTACTTGAAATATTTTTACAATTTAATTACATTTCAATTTACTCAAATTGAAGACAGCCTTTTTCTTATCAAACCATTTGGATCAAAATTTTTATTGATTTGAAACAAAACAGCAAAAGTAATTAGAAGACGTACATCAGATAAGTTTTTTTTTTATTTTCATTTTTGAAGTACTTTTTGATACTAACTTTTTCAAAAATCTTTTTTTATTTAATTTCATAATCTTTAAACATCATTATAAAAATTAAACTCTATAAATCTTTCTTTTTTTTTTTTGAAAGATTTATTTAATCAACTGTATTCACTTTTTAAAGCTTACATTAAATTGTTATAACAATTTTTATTGATTCTTCTATTAACTTTAATAGGTAAAAGCTTAAAAGTTTTCAAAACTATTTTAATGTTTTATAATTAAGAGTTTTTTTCAATTAGAAAAATTATTTTTAACTAAAATATGATAATATTTTAAAGAGGAGAAACAAAAGATTAAAAATAAATTATTTTAATGTTGCTAATTTTTCTTTTTTCAATTTGATCTAAATATTTAAAGTTCTTTGAATAAATAGTTTTGATTTATTATTGATTAATAAACAGTTTTTTAATAAAGTTTTTTTCATCAATGTTAATGACTAGATTGACATTATCATGTCGTTTTAATAAAGTTATCAAAAATTCATAGTTATCATCATTTTTAATTATCTTGAAAAAGTTCTTCTTTTGTAAATTAATTTCAATAATTTGTTTATGGTATTATATAAGACAGCTTAGATAAAAAAAAATTTTTCTAAAAGTTAAATTGAAACTAATTGTGAAAACATAGATGTTGAATATATTAAAATTTAATTTAAAAGTTATGTCTTGACAATAACTTTTAACAAAAGTTTTATTTTAAAATTTTTTCTCATATTTTATTTCTTAAATAATGACATTGATTTTAGTAATTGAAAAAAAAAGTTTTTTAAATAATTTTTGTTGCTATCTTACATTTTTTTTTTTAAAAGTTTGATGTTGTTGCCTAGACACGCACCGGATGTTATGTCAATCATTTTTTTTTTATTCATATGCAAGTGATGGTTTTAATTAAAAACATTTTACTTTTAATATGTTAAAAAAAAGCTTTCTTCTTTTAAAAAAAAAATTTTAATCATTTTTATTAAAATTTTCCTTTGTTTACTTAAATATTTTTCTAAATTTTTAAGATTCAAATTGTAGAGAAAGAACTATACATTATCAGGTACAAATGTACTTGATGATAAAAAAAATAGTTTTCATAATTTAAAAAGCTATCTCATAGAATATTTAGCTTTAAAAAATGGATAAATTTATTTTGTAAATAATGATATTTAAGATTAAAGTTTTTAAATGTTCAAAACTATTGATCTTTTTAATATGAGAAATTTTTTTTTTTTAAAAGAATGTTCAAGTGGCTTAAAAAAATTCAAGAGTCATATTATAAGATAAACTTTTATATTTTTACTTTAAAACTTTTGTTTGTAAAATAAAAATTACACAAATAATATTTGAAACTTTTCAAAATACGAACGTGTTTTCAAGAAAAATAAATAACAACGATGACCCGGCTTTACTCGATAATCTCTTATTTTTTTGTCTCATTTTTTTTGTTCTTAGCTTTCTGTTTTAATTTATAAACTAGTTAAAATTTTTTTTACTTTTTTGGACATTCGACATTCAATTAATGTTCTCTTTTTAAAGCTTTTTTAAATTTTTTTATTTTAAAACTTTTGTATCTTCTTACACTCAACTTTGAAGTTTTTTTTTTGAATCATTGATTAGTAAATTAAAGTCACTGTTTCTTAATGAAAAATTTATTTCAAGTTTTTAAGCTTATTAAGTTTTTAATTTAAAAAAAATTTTTCTTTTTTTTTTTGAATAAAAAAATTTGAACTTTATCCTTTTAATTTGATAATTAAAACTTTTAACCCTTATAAAATTACTTTTATAAAGCTATTAATTTCATTACTTATTACTGATAGAAAAATTTATGTTTTTTTTTGATTCATCAATCAAATTTTGATACCAACATCGTCATTAGAATTTATGTTTAGATTTAAAATTTAATTATTAAAAAAAAAATAAAGAAAATGAGCTATCAAATTTTTCAAAAACGATCATTAGATTTTTTTTTAGTTAAAATCCATTAAAACAAACGATACTTTCTATTAATAAGCATGCTAAGAAATTGGACAACAACAATAATTATTGGATAGGAACTTCCGTTCATTTTTAGCGCTCATTAAAACTTGTTGTTTTGTCCTTTCAAATTTACGTGATCAGATTTCAATTTTTGTGTCGAATTTTTTTTTTTTTTTGATGAAAAACTTGAACAATTATAATTTTAGTTTGTTTTATTTTTTGATTTTTAAGTAAAGTATCAGATTTACATCAAAAAAAAAATGATGGAAAGCAGTAAATGAATGTTCAAATAGAATTACATTGTTTTAATAAAATTATCAAATTAAAAAAAAACTCTTTGAAACAGTAGATGTTTTGAAAAGAAAGTTTTTTTTAAAAAAAACAGACATGCAAATTTTTTTTTTATTTTCAGTGTACGTGTATATCATTAATCGTGATTTTTAACTAAAGACAATGTATTAAATACATCATGAAAAAATTATTTTTAATTAAGTTTTCATTGTAAAACAAAAAAAAATCGTATACTCAGCATCATTTTTTTATATCTTAAAAAATCTAGTCAATATTTAGAAAATAATCTGCTTATTTAAGCAAATATATAAAATAAATTATGTGATAACTGTATGGTCAAATTAAAAGTTTAAGTAAACAAATTTACAAAAAAAAATTTTTTTTTAAAAAAAAATTCAAAAAACGTTTATTTAAAAATATTCAAATAGACTTTTAATTTAAGTTTTTTTTTTACTTACTTCATAAGTATATTAAATTGCCTTAAGTGTTCTTTTTTTTATGTTTGTTGTAATTTACAATGAAAAGGAAATAAAACTTTTTCTTAATTTCCTTACATAAGCAACATTAAAAGGCAAAAAGTTAACAGATGAGCTTTGATCAGTTGAAAAGAAACTTTTTTTCACAAAAACTAAAAGATGAAATTTGTAAAGATGAAATTTATAAAATTTAAAACCAAAGTTTAAAAAAGTATTGATTTTTTCATTAAAAGTTTAATTCATAATAAAAGAAAACTTTTCATTTAATGCATTAAAAGAATAAATAAATCAATAAAATGATTTTAAATTTAACCTTTATTACGAATATTTACAGTAAATAAAAAATTATTTAAAACATTCTGATCTTTTATTGACAAGTTTTTTTTTCTGTCATACAATGACCATCTGCTTTATCTGCAAACAGCTTTCCATTTGGACATATACATAATTGATAAATATCTGGATAATAACTAGATCCATTTGATGAAACAAATGTTGGTAAATTTAATAATTCTATTGTGTTTGTCTTTAATATCACTTTACTTAACTTTGAATTGAAACTTATAGGCTCGGTTGAATTATTATTAAAATAGATATTTTTTTTTGAACTTAAATTAATTGATGCACTTGTTTCAAGAACAATTCTTTTATTTAAAGAAACAACAGCTAAATTATCATTTGAAACAAGTTGTTTTGTTTGAATTGATTTGTCTAAATTTAATCGATAATCATCTAAAAAAATTAAAAGATTTTTTCTTAATTAAAATTTTGTTTTGATAAAAAATGAATTACTTACTTATTATTTTAATTTTATTACTTGCCAAAAAGAATTCATTCTCATTAATCATCATTTGAGATATACCTTCCTGATTATAAAATGAGAGTTGATCTGCATTCCCAATAAGATGACCTGATTCATCCATGGATAGTTTTGTTCGTGTTTCATTTTCTTGAGCAATTATGCTATTTGATCTTATCCTAGTTTCATTCTAATTAATAATATTTTAATTTAAACAAAAAATTAAGCAGTTAAAAAAACTATTAAATTTTTTTATGAAATAATAAGATACCTTGATCGAAGATAAAGAATTTAATGTTAGTGATTTTTCGAAATGCGAATATCCATCAAATATAATTTCATTAGAAGTAATCTCGATAAATTTACTCTAAAGTTTCAAAAAAAAATTCTCTTAAAAAATAGTTTTTTACAAGTTTTTGAAAATAAAAGTTTTTGAAAATAAAAGTTTTTCTATGAAAAGTTTATTCAGTTTTTTTTTTTTTTGATTTATTTAACTTTTTATCTCTATTTATTAAATTCGATGTAATTTCAAAATTTAAGAAGTGTAATTTAGATAGGTAATCAAAATTAAAATTGCACCCAATGGTGTGGTTATATAATGACACTTAAAAGTATTTATAACTTAAAAAGTTCTAATTTAAAAAAATTCAATTGTATGGAAGTGTTTTTATCTTTACTGTTCTTTTAATATTCATATTTGTTAAAAAGATAATTAACAATAGAACAAACGTTATTAAAAAGTTCTTTTATTAAGTTTAAATTAAAATTTTAAGTTTAATCGAAAAAAATGTTGTTTTATAGAAGAAAAAAAGGAGCATTAAAAGCTAGAAAAAAAAATTTGAATTTTTATTAAAAACAGATTTACAAGTTTGTTTCAATCAAAAACTATTTTCAAAGTTGATAAATTAGTTTACAAATTTAACCTAAAGGCAATTCTACAGTCTATTCTTATTGAGTATTTTTTTCAATAAAATTTTAAATATTTCTAACTTCTTTGTTATATTCAGAACTTTTATAAGTTAATAAACTAGATGAGAACAATCATTTTTTTAACTCAAAATAAAATTTATTTTTTACTATTTAAATAATATGCTAAACAAGAGAAAACTTTCTTTTTATTTAAATGGACAAACCATATCCTGTTAACAATCTTGAACGGAAATAATCTTTTAATATCTTATTCTAAGTATTTACACCAAATTTGAAATCTTTTTGTTAAAAAGCTTTAAACAATAGTTTCTTTTTATGTTCAAAATGACAGCCGGTACACATGAACATTAAGAATTCAAGTATAATTATATTTTTATGTTGTAAATAAATAAGAATTAAAAAATAAAAATTCACTAATTAAGATAGGTCAATAAAAATATTAAACATAATTTTTGTTTAAATAAAGTTTACTTACATTTGACAGATAATAATATGATACTATCCAAATAATAGTTGCTGCATTCACAACAGCGATTATAAAGTTAATTATTAAAATTGATATAAGTAAATTACGACGCCAGCCACTTATACAAAAATCAAAATTATTATTCAGAAAACTATTTAAATTATTAAGAGAATATGACTCATTTAAATTATTTAAATTATCACATCTAATTAATTGTTCTTCACGTAATCCATTATTTACATTGTAAGAAACTTGACTTTTAAATACATTTTGATTAATTGAGCTATTTGATATTAAGTTTTCATTTTCACTTATACTTTGATTTTTTTTTATTTCATACGAAGATTTTAAAATTAAATCTTTTTCAATATTTTGTTGATTATCAGTTTTGTTGATAAAAATAGACTGAGGATAATTATTCAAAATTATATTTGTAGACATTTCTTTTTCATGAAAAATTGTTTAGATCAATAAAAGATCTAATTTTAAAGTAAATTATTTTTTTGCTTTTTAAACTTTAAAAATTTAAGTTTTGATCTACAAAAAATTTATCATTTAGAATTAAATTTTAATTATTTGTTTTAAATTCTTCATTTAATTATTCATTAAAATCAATTTAGCTGATTCAATTTTTTCACTAATTAATTGTTTTAATCATTTTTAATTTTCTTTTAATAGGAAAAACTTTTTCATTTTGATTCAATTTTATTTAAAAGACTATTTAAAACATTTTTTAATTAATTTTAAGACTTCAGATCAGTTTAACAAATTCACTAAAAAATAATAAAATTTATAAAACAAAACTTAAAAATTAAAACAAAAACTTTAAAAATAAAAGTTTTTAAATTATATTTTTTTGGGATGTATACACAATTGTGGATGTTTTTATAATGTGTATTTTAGCCGGTGTCGGAAACTTTTTTTTTTTTTTTTATAGGGAATTTAGCGCATTGGTAAAATAGCATTCTTAATAGTTATCTAGTTATTTTTCAATAATATAGGACAACATTTTATTTTACACAATAATTAGTAATTCACTTAACAATTAATTAAGTTTAATAAAAAATAAAAATGTTAAAAAATTAGCTAATTTTTATAAATTTTTCTTATTAAATATTTTTATCAGAAAAAGTATTTATAATCAAAAAAAGTTTTTTAAATGGAATCTTAATTAAAGATAAATTTTTTTTTAAGAAAACTTTTAGATAATCTATTTCCCATAAAGGTTTTAAGGTCATAAAGAAAATATTTTTAAAGTTCAAATGTGACAAAACTTAATGTATCATTTAAAAAAATTTAACTCAACAAGACTCTTTTGTCTTTTTTTACTGAAACTTTTTTTTTTTGTTTTAGTCAATTTTTAAACCAAAAACAATTATTAAATTTTAAAATTAAATATTAATGCGACATAGACAGATTAGATAGATTAGCTTCTTTTTTTAAATTTCAAATTATTGAAAAAATTTTATCTTTTTTTTAATTTAAAAGTTTCTAAGCCAATTTTTATATAAAAAAAAACAATTCCTGATTTTTTATGAAAAGTTTCTAAATAATTTTCAATGACAAGAGAAACAGCTTAGCTATTAGCATAAAAACTTTATAAACTTTTAACATAAACATTTGTAAAAACCTTAATAATTCTATCTTATTGAATTTGAAATTTTGTTTTTTAAAATCCTAAACAATTCTACTTTATGTATCCAACATAAAAATTATTAAAATAGTTTTTTTCACTTTTAAAACTATTAAAACTATTTGATAAATTTTCATCAAAAAGTTTATTTCACTAATATTTTTACACCAATTGATTTAAAAAATCTCAATTAAAATGTTGTTAAAAACACTATCTTTATTATGTTTTTTATCGCAGAAACTTTTTTTTTTTAGTTTTAGCTATTCAAGAGATTTAGAGGATCAAATAATGTTGACAAAAAAATTTTATTTGAAAAAAGTTTATCAAAAAACCAATTAAGTAAAACCTATGATTTAAAAATCCTTCTGTCAATATTAAAAAATCAGATCATATTTTTCAACATGGCTATATTTTAACTGATCAACTTTTAATTCAATGAAACTGATTTAAAAATTTCTAAATCTTAAAAAAGCTTTTAAATGTGGTAATAGCTTGTTTTTATTGATTATTTTTTTGTCAAGTTTCAAACAAATAATTTGTGCTTAAATTTTTTTGTGTATTATAAGAGCAAAAATAAGATAAATGATCATTTTAGTACGTGATTGCACGTTTTAACTAAGTTCATTAGTTTCAATTGATTTTCAAAAATTTTTTTTTTTTTTTTTACTTAAAAAAGTTCTACTGAAATTTTAAATCTTAATTAGAGACTTTTCTTATCAATTACTTAATTAAATGAACTTAATAAATAAGTAATTAAGTCAACAGGTTTTAATTTAATTAGATGAAATTTATTTAATTGATAATTTTTTTCTTTAAAAATTTATTAACTCATTTTTTATAGTTTTCTATTTTTATTCTTTGTTTAAAACGCATTTCTTTATAAGACTCTAATTTAATTTATTTTAATTCAATTTAATTTATTTTTTTTATTTTTTGTAGTTTAGTTTAATTCATTTACTTTTGTTACTTTAACTAGTTTTAATTATTCAGATTAACTTTTAATCATTTTTACTGAATTATATTATTTGATAGCTTTATAATTTTAACAAAACATTATTGTTTTAACTTAACTAATTTTAACTAATTTTTACCTTATCAATTCAGTTTGAGTTAATAAAGATAAAAAATTCATGAGGAAAAATTTGCAATTCATAACAAAAGATTTTTTAATTATAAAATATCAGATAAGTTGATTCGCAAGTAATAAATGAATTTTAAAAAACTCTGGTTCTATGTAGTTTTTAAAAAAAAAAATTTTGTGTGGACAGGAAGTAGTAAAGCGTGAAATGAAGTTTATTATGCAAATTACTTAAAATCCGTCTATTTTTTGAGCTTCAAAAATGTTTAAAATTGTGAAGGAAATAATTTATTTTGAAAACAAGAAAACATAAAAAATTATTCACAAGAAACAAAAAGAATTTTCCAAAATGAATTAAAATTTTGTTTAAATTTTGAATAATTATTTCTTTCTAATTCATGTAAATTTAATTTGATAAACCAAGCTACCTGTTTTTGTATTTAATAACTAAGATGATAGAAAAAAGAACTAAACAGGTGCAAAAGGATTTATTAAAAATTATTTTTCAAATTAGTTTTGTAGTAATTGAATGAGAAATAATTAAATTTTTTTCTGTGATTTAAAACTATCAACGAATATGCATAAACTCAATATTTCTCGTGAACATTTAAGCTAAAAAATTATTTAGAATGTGTACTAGAAGATCAAGTTTCGTTTATAATCGTCTTAATACTATAATGCTTAATTATTTGCTAAGCGTTATTTTATATTTTGTGAAAACAAATTAAAAGAAGAAAAAATTATCATTTCCCTAATTCTATAAAATTATACATTGAGATCTATCCTTTTAACTAATAACGCGAATGTTTTAAGATGAAAAAAAAAGAAGGGTCGATGCCTTGCTCAAATATGCGAAAACATTGAGATGGCCAAGAGCGCGAAAAAAAAAGCAAATAAATGAAGAATTTCCGGTTTGTGAATTTTTTCTAATAACTAACGGTTCCAAAATTTTTTTTTTGGCTAATCTAAAATATAAATTAAAAGCGTAAAACTCTTCAACTTTTCATGAAAAGGTTTAATTATAGATTAATGTAACATGATTATTTTAAAAGATTCTCTTTGTATTTATAAAAGTTACATAAGTATATTTTAAATGAGAAAGTTTTATTGTAAAGTGAATTTCAAAAAAATAATACAAATAAATAGTTTACTATTTTGAACAAAAGTATTCCCATTTAAAAATTTTAGTCAAAAGTGCATCTTTTTAATTTTCATGAATTATTCAGAAATTAACTTTTTTAAATAGATGTTTGATGGCTTTTTTTATTTAAAATAAATAATTTGGTTTTCAAACAAAATAATTTTGTTTAAAACAAAATACTAAGTAAATAAATTTTTACAACGAAAGAGTTAAAAATCAAACAAAGTTTTAAAAAAAGAAGACATAATTATTCATAAAAAACATCAGATGATTATGGTTTTTAGTTTCCTATTTATTAATTGAAATATAATAAGCTAATTAATTTTCAACATGATAAGGTCATTAAATTGATTAAGCGTAAAAATGAACTTTTTAAACTTTGTAAATATTTATACCATTTATAATTAATAGACTGAAAAAACGAAAAATCAACCATTTCAGTTTTTTTTACAACAGTAAAAAACCTATAGATTAGAAGATAATGAATTAATAAAATTTAAAGAGAAAAAATCGAAAAAAAATTAAAATGCTTTTTAATTGAATAGTCAAGTCAAAATATTTTAATTTTTTTCTAATCATTAAAATCATAATTTAAAAAATTAAAAAAACTTTTTTATAGAAAAAAAAATTATTTTTAAGCTTGTAAAGATGTTAATTTTATTATTAAACTTTAGTAACTTGACCATTACCTACATGCCTGGGAAAAAAAATCTAATCATTAGTGTAAAATAAGGCTAAATGTTGTAAAATTCAATCGATAACTCAATAATAAAACTTACCAACCACGAGGTATTCAACAAATCTGTTTCATCAAGTTTACGATGATTGAAGAAAATGCAAGATGCTGCATCGTGAAAAAAAATTAGGAATAAAAGTAAAAATTTTGTTTGAATTTTAGTTTAAAAGTGTAAGCACGAGTGCGTTCAATCGAAAAATTGGTCTAGTAAAATTATTATCATCTTTAGATCACAAAAAAAATTCTTACATAATTTGAAAATTAGAAAAAGATGAAAATATCTTCTTTTTGTTATTTTTACAAAAATCTAAAAATTTTAGCTTGATTCAAAAAATCTTGAAGAATTCAAAGAACGAGGATTTTTTGAAAGAATTCAAATATTTTGATCGTCCAGCAAAAAAAGGCTTTTCTAATTTAAATTTTTTTCCTTTTCAACATCAAACAATTTGATAAAAAATTGTATTAAAACCAAAAATTTCATTTAAATAGTGTATTATAACCTGAAGATTTGGTCAACTGAATGTAGTTAATTTATTGAATGCTTGGTTAAACATTAATCGAATTTAGATGATGAAAAAATTTTTTTAAAAAAAAAAGTTTTAAAAAAAATTCTCCAAAAAAGAAATTAACAATAAGATGAAATTAAATTTGATTTTTACTTAGAATTTAAATTTTTCAAAGTTTCAAATATTTGAATAATAAGCCATTTTGAATAAAGATGCATTCATTAAGAAGATTCTCAAAAATTTATATTAGAAAATTTTTTTTTGAATAATTGTTAATCACAAGATAAGAAATTAATTTCATTAATATAATTTATGAATTTGGTTAATAATAAGTTTAATTAAACGAAAATATAGTTAATCAAAGTATAAAAAATCTACTAACAAAAACAATAAAGTTATGATATTGGTATGATTTACATTAAAATTATTACTAAATGTGTTCAAGTCGATAAATTAAAACTGTTTCCCATTTCCGCAGACAATGTTTTATTTAATTTTATAACTCAACCGAGTATAGACACAGATTTATGCTGAATAGGAACTTTTTTTTTTAAAACGATAAAAGATAAGAACAATGTTTTGTTAATATGTAAAAAAAAAATTTTAAACAAATTTGGTTCAAACTGACAGTCTGTTTAATTTCGCAGATGCTAATTAAAAAATAAATGGCGTTTAATAATTTGCATAATTTTTTTGTTCCTAAATTTAATTGAATCAAATAATTAAAATTAACTTAAAACAGTTTTTCAAAAATTCTTTAAGATCATAATTCATTTAAACTGATTAATAATTAATTAGAAAAAAAAATTTCTCTTTAATTTAATAAATTTAATTTATTGGTTTGTTTTTCAAAAAAAAAATTTAAACAAAATGACACGAAATGCCGGCAGCTTAAAAACTATTAGAAAGCACGCGCATTCTATTTAAATTGAATTATCTATTTAAATATTTAAAATTAATCTGTATCTTAAAAACATCTAAACAAGAATAATGTTTAATTTTAATTATTTCCTTTTTAATTAATTGTTAACATTTTCATAACTAAATTTTCCTCTAAAAAAATTCAAATGATTATCTAAAGCTGAAGGCAATTAAAAAGTTTTTAAATCACAAACCTTAATAATTTAAAAAATATTTCTAATGAAAAGTTTGAATATTATTTATAAAGAAATAAGAAAACTAGTTTGATGTTAAATTGAATCAATAAAATGATAGAAAACTTCAAAATAATTAAATTTTTTAGGTTAATTTATTTTATAAATTGAGAGTAATTAAGAAAATTAACAGAATAATTAAAAAAAAATTTAAAGAATTTAAAATAGATAAACACGATTACGTCTACGTTTTTTACGCCGACGTCTTTTACGTCTTTTTTCCACTTTATAATCTAAATCATTATCCAATGGTATATCATTAGATTGATAAGGTGTAAAAATTGTTGGTCCGTTTATAGGTATAATATTTGGTGGCTGATATCCAGTATCTGGAATAACAACTTTTGGTTGTGTAACAATTATAGGTCTTTCAACAATAACTGGATGTTCTCTTAAATAAGTAACTGGTAAATTTAATGCAATCGGTTCAAAATCTCCAATTGCTTGACCAAATATTAAAGTTAATAAATTTTCACTTAAAAATAAATAAAAAGTTAAATGAAACATATTTAAACATACAAACATTTTCAAAAATTCATTTTAACTAATTTGTGAAAAAAAAAAGTTTTCAAATTAAGCTTTTTTATTGACTAATTTGAATGACTTTTTAATTGAATAATTATTAGCTAAGTACATTTTTAAGCATTTAGAATTGTATTTACAAGTTTTTCCGAATAAGTCCTGACATTAATTTAAATGCCTATTTTTCTTTTGAGTTTTGACCAAATTTTAACTTAGTTCCGTCATTTTTTAAACAATTTACTAATAATTAGTTGGATTTTTTTTATTTTAGATACAAAAGTTTACTGAACCATTAAATTAAAAAAAGATTCTAACTTATTTTTATGTATACCTGTCAAAAAAAGACTTTATTTATAAAAACTATTTTGAGCACCAATATCCTGAATCAACATTTGAATATATAAAGTCTAATTGTTTAGTTATTCTTGTATATAATGGAGGTATTGTATTTTTACAATAATAACCAGCTGATGCAACACCAAGTAAATAATGTTTAATTTTGTGAGAATTATCAGTAATATTTTTTAAATTTTTAAATGAAGATATTTTTGTTATTAGAGGAGAACCACTGTCACCATTACAAATCGTACCTAAAGGATTAAAAACACATAAATGATTTTCATCCATTAAAATTCCATACAAAGGTATTTTCATAAGCCATTTATTTTTACAATCTTTTAAATATTCATATTTAAAGGATAAAACTTTTAATTTTTCTGAGCCTGAATTTGTTTTTGAACTGGTTCTACCCCAGCCATAAGTATATAATTCTTGATTACTAAGCCAATTTTCTTCTAAAACAAAATCATCATCTTGTCTTTCAACAACTAATTCATTTAGATGATTAGACAAGTTTGACGGATTTTGAATAAAATTTTTTTTAGAAATCAAACAAATAGGTCGAATATAATTATTGAACTTGACTTCATCTTCTAATTCAATTAAAGCAATATCATTCTTAAAATAACTTTGCTCAAATTTATGATTAAAAATAAAACGTTTTGCCTTAAAAGTTTGAATAGTATTCATCATTTTAAAATCAAATTTATTAAAAGATTTCATACTTTCATTGAAATCATTTTCTGGATCAACAAAAAGTTCTAAATTTTTGTTTAATTGATGAGCTCCTAATAAAACTTTTACTGTCTGAGGAGTTTGTTCTACTAGACAATGAAAAGCTGTTATTAACCATTTAGAATTAATCAAAGTAGCTGAGCAAAATTGTTTTTTTAATTGTATGGAATATAAAGCTGCTACCCAAGGTTGTGAATTTGGTATAGCTTCACTACCATTGATTACACGTGCAGTACGAAAGTTATTAAGTCCACATTCACATTGATTGTTTTTTATAAAACGAGGTGTAATTAATCTAACTTTTCAAAAATTAAAGTTAATTTTACGGAAATTGAAAAAATCATTTATAATTTACCAGGTAAAATAAATTTTATAATATCTTCAAATAAACTATTAGACAATTTTTGACAATCTACAAATATAATTAAAAAAATGAAAAAAAATATTTTACTCTTCATTGCAAAAACAAAAGTAATTTTTTGTTAGAACAACATTTTATTTAAATCATTTGTTTTTAAACAAAATTATGAATGTCAAATTATTTCTAAACTAATTATTTGATTAGTTATTGATTAGGGGAAGTAGTATATCTAAGAAACTTTTACCTTTTTTCAAAATAAATTTCATTCTGAAACTAATTTTATATAGACCTTATTAAAATTTGTATGAATACGTTTAAAAAACTGAATCAATAAAAATCTTTTTTTTAAAATTTTGTTCTAATTCAAGTATATTCTATTAGAAACTGGACAATCATAAAAGGTGTGCCTATTCATAAAAAATGAAAAAATCTCTTGAACTAAAATTTTTGTAAGAGTTTTTTTTTAAAACAAAAAATCAAATTCTTTTTCAAGTTTAAATGAAACTAATTTATTCTTGATGAATATTTAATTTTAAAAGAAAAATTATTTTTGTCAATAAAATGTTTAAAAGTTCAATTATATTAATTTTTAAATTAATTTATGGATATTTTTTAGTTCAATCACTTTTTTTTAATTGTGAATCTTCAAAATTAATTAATTCATCACCTGCTTTATTAAAACATAAAAGATCAGATGAATGGAATAATTTTCATAACTTAACTGTTGTTAATTGTATGTTTTTAACTTTTTTTTAATTTTAATTTAAAGTTTTTTTGTTTTTTAGATGATAACTCAAATCAAACAAAACTTAAAGATTTAGAGCTTATTAATAAAAAAATTAGAGAAATTTACATCTCAAGATTAGTTTTGATAGTTTTATGTTTTGGTTTTATCGTATTGATTACTGCTATTTCACAAATTGTAATTAACATGGGAAAAACAATTGATAATAGAAAATACTTACCTATTCAGTATTGAAAAGTTTAAATGTAGAATTTTTAATTAATCTAAATTTTAATGTTTGTTTTCAAAAATTATAGTTTGCCGTTTTTATAATGAGAAATTATTTTTATGAGTTTGCTTTATTTTTTTAGATTTTATTTAATAAAATTTGACATCAAAAAAAACAATTTGAAAATAATTTTAAAACTAATTAATTATTTGTTTTTTACTATTTACACAGTTCCAAAAATCTTTAACTAATTTTGAACAGAGTAAAGGTTTACTTGAATTTCTAATATAACATTCATTTAATTGGTTTTTACAATTTTCACATATTTGTTCATGTTTTAATTTAACTTGTTTATTTGTCAAATTATTTACATCGGTAATTAATTTACCATTTGCTACTTTCCATAAAAAATCATTTTTTTCTCTTAAATCTAATATTTCTTGATTAGAAGATTCCAAAACATTCTCTGCTTGTTTAGGTGCTTCCTTAAAATAGAAAAAAAATTGTTTTCTAAAATTCAATTTTAATTTATAACTTCTATTACCTTTAATTTATTTTCTTTTTGTTCTGTGTTTTGGGAGAGCCTTTTTAAAGCATTTTCAGATAGCTAATTAAGAAAATTATTTATTGTTATTTATATTTTTAGTTAATAACTTCTAAAGAACAACTCATATTAATTTGAAACTAAAACAATTAAACTTACCACAAATAACTTTTCGTTGTCTTTTATTATTGTGATTGATCTAGTACCAGTTGAATTCGACATATTTGAAGTTTAAAGGTAAATTTTAACTAATTAAAGTTTTGATTTAATAAAAATACTTTAAAGTCAAGTTTAAATATATACGATAAAGCTAGGTTAATAGATGGCAAAGTAAAAAATTTTTTAGCGGGAAGTTCAATTAAGGAAATATTAAAAATTTTTGTCAATTAACTTTTTGAATTTAGACAATAAGATTGGTTTATTAAATAATTAAAGATCAAAATTAAATTGTTTTTAAGCTAAAATATAACTTAAAAAACTAATTTTTTATATTTTAAGAATTTTCATAAAAATAAAAATTTCAAAACTAAGACATGCGCTTTTTGAGTTTGTTTATGTTCACCTTTATTTAGAAAATTTAAAATTTTGTAAACATTAAAAGTTGATCTGAAAAATCTTTAAAAATTTGATAATTATAATTACTAAAATGAATAATTTAAATGTTTTAAGAAGAACAGTTTTTTTAAAAAACTTATTAAAAAATAAAAGTGTAATGAATGGTATTGATAGAACATTTTATCAAAAAACCATAGCTAAACCAGTTCCTTATTTTACAAAACAGATGATAATTAATGTATTCAAAACTCCATTATTAGTATTTGGTACTTTTATTTTTGCATATTGTTTTGCTAAAAAACATTATCAATTTGGCTTAGTTGATATTGAAGGAGTTCAACAAATGATAAGAATGGATTTAAGTAAAAAGGATAATTAGTTTTTTAAAAAAAATTTTTCATTTGTTGTAAATTTTAGTTTTTGTTTAACAATAAAGTTATTATTTAAATACTTTAAATATTTTTTGGTTTTAAATCATTTGATGAAAATAAATATCAATTCAACATAATAATCATAAATTGCATGGAAATTTAAAAACTAGTTTATTTTATTTCGAATTGAATCTAAGTTAATTCTTAAGAATTCAATCTTCAATGTTATTTAAGGTTTAGAATAATTTAGCTTAAATCTTTTTGTTTGTGAAGTTTGTTTTGGTAGAAAACTTTTTTAAATAAAAATTATCTCTGGTTTAAGTAGCAAATAATATGTAGTCATAATAAAGCTTATCTATTAATTTAGCTAATTTTTTTTGTATTTTCTGTTAAATTTTTGTTAAACTAACTTTTTTTTTTTAATTTAATAGCATATTTGTTGCTTTTAAATTTTTTCAGTTGACTATATTTTTTAAAGTAGTTGTGATCAGTTTAGTAACGAAAAGTCAGTTTAGTAATTAAGGGTAAAAACTTATTAATTGTTTCAAATAAGTTATTTACTAAATGAACAGCTGATTAAAAAGTATAAAAGGAGAAAAGTTTCATGTATTGAGATCAGTTAAACTTTTGATTTTAAAGAAGTTTGAATTAATTGAAAGTTAATATTAAAAATCAATTTTTTTATTTAAAATTTTTTTAAATGAAATTCTCATTTGAATTGAATACTTTTTAGATTTACATATTTGAATTTTTGAATAAAATATTTGAATATAATTTTTCTCAATATACAAAAACTTTCATGCTTTAAGGTCATCTATTCTTTTTGATAGGAAATTAGTTAAAAAAAAATTTAAAAATCTTGTATCTAATTAAAGCAAAAAGTTTTAAATTCTATCTTGAACGATATGGCTAGTTTTATTTTAAAGAAACTTTTGTTAAATTAACCACGAATTCCAAAATAAATTTAGTTAATTTACTAGCATTTTTTTTTTTAAAATCTTATTCATTTATAAAAGTTTTTTTGTTCAAAAGATTTTATGACTACTTTTACTAAATCAAAAATACTGGGCTTAACTATAATATCATTTTTAATTTTATTAAAAACAAGGATAAAATATTTAGTCTAAGAAGAAGAATTTAGATTTAGTGAAAGAATGGGGGTTTTCATCTGAATATTCTTTTAGTTTTAGTTAAAACTTTATGAAAGTGTGATATTAAAATAGCATTTTTGATTAAAAATTAACACAAAAGGTTTAAAAACCCAAAGTTAATTATCAAGTTGACAAATAAAATTGAAATTTTTTATTCAAATGCACGAATAAACCATGTGAACTCATATATAAAAAATTATAAGAAATTTTGAATTTATAGATAAATTTGGTAGGCTGGAAATATTAGATAAAGTTAAACATTACACAAAAGATATTAGAAAGCGTAAGAAAATAAAAAAGAAACAAACTGAATTTTTAAAAATAGCGCTTTAAATAATTAAAAGCCACGCAACCTGTATTATTTTCATAAATTGATACAAAATTTTTTCAAACTAAGAAACGAAATTTATGTCTAATAGAACTCAAGTTTACATTATAAGATTTTGATTTTTTTTATTTTTATCAATCAAGGTTTAGAAAATGTATAATTTAAAATTAATCTTTTTTCTGTACTCTTTTTCATTGATATTTTCAACATGTTTGAGTCATTTTCAACCTAATATACAACAAGTTTATCAACAACAAAATCAATATCAACAACCTAATCAATTCCAAGCTCAAAACCAATACCAACAGCCAAATCAAGCTCAAAATCAACATCATGTTCCAATCCAAAATCAATATCAGCATCAACAACAACAACAACAACAACAACAACAACAACAACAACAACAACAACAACAACCACAGCCTAATCAAGGTTACCAAGCTGCTACTAATAATATTTTACATGATAAAACAAGAATTCATGATAAACATCATCTTCAAGAACATTTAGGTAAAATTTTAAACTTCAATTTTTTGATCAAATTACAATTTAAAACTTTTTTTAGGTAATGTTTTGAATGAACCAGATATCAATAAAATGTCTGAAGAAGAATTACAGTTTCATTATTTTAAAATACATGATGCTGACAATAACAATAAATTAGACGGATCTGAGCTTATTAAATCTCTAATTCACTGGCATGGTAATTTTAATTAATAAATCTGTCAAACTTAATTAAAACTTTTTATTTTTTTTAGTCGAAGAAAGTAAACATTTAGGAGATAATGCTCCACCTCAAGGGACAACAAAAATATTTAATGATGAAGAATTATCTCAAATGATAGATCCTATTTTAGAAACTGATGATAAAAACAAAGATGGCTTTATAGATTATGCAGAGTTTGTTATGGCTCAAAAATCTAGAGGTTTTTAATTGGATAAAAAATAATTTATTTTGTTTAATGAATTTGTTTTTAATTTTCTTGTAAATAATTAATTAAAATATGGAAAATTTGAAATCAAAATAATTTAGTTGATTGATTTTAATTAATTTCTGTTTTGTTCAAAAAGATGTTTATTTAGTGCAAACAAACTTCAAAAGTTTTAGTTTGAAATTTGAATTTAAAAAGATCCTCATACTTAAACTATTAAAAAGAGTTGATAAAGTAACATTTTTTTGTTCTTTTAATTTAGTTATATTTCATTATATTAACTAAATTAAATCAATTTTTTTTCCAAAATAACTTTGGTTTAAATGCTTGGTTTAAGCAAGAATTTGAATTTTTTAGTTTCAGAAAATAGATTTTTTTGCTAATGACAATTGAAATAAAAATTAGTATAAAAAAGGTTTTGAAAGTTAAAATTAGACAGCAGCAGCTGTTAGATTGTTTTTATTATTACACTGTATAAATAGCTATTTCATTTAAAGTAAGTTCGTATTTAATTTCTGATCACATATAAGTTATCAATATTCAAATTCTGATTGTGTAAAATATTTCTTAGCTTGTTAGAAAGAAATATTTACTTAATCAAATTACTCATAATGCTTTTGCAATGATTTTTAAATCATCATTCAAGTTTATTTATTTTTTTGATTTGTACAAAGTTTTTAGACTTTTATTTTTTTATTAAAACTGTATATTTATTTATTTGAAAATGAGCAATCCAATAAACATAAAAGATACCAAAGAATCCCCTTGTAGTTCAAGAAATATTTCTAGTTCAATAAAATGTGAATCATCAACTAAAAATCAAAATTATTATGGTTCAACACCAAATAGTTTTTTAAAAATACCAAATGTTAATAGTATATCTGATTTAAACGACGTTGACAGAGTTTTTCATAGACTTGATAGTAATAATTGTTCATCAAGAAAAGAATCTACAATAAAAAATGATAGTTATTCATATTCAATGCACTTGAATAGTAATTCTAATAAATTTATTAAAACTTTTGAAAATACTGATGGGAACAATTCAAATAGTTTAGACTATGAATTAATTGAAGAAAATGATGGAATTAGTTTATTTCACTATATGTGTGAGCAAACAGATTCAAGTAATAGTCAAGTTTATGAAAGTTTAGATTATGAAATAAATGAAAATGCAATATATTTACAAGAGAAAAAGCGTGATTTAAAAAATAAACAAAAGCCAAGAACGTTTTTGCATAATTTAGGGATATATTTTTCAACTAAAAAAGAATTAGCCAGATGGTTTGTTATATTTGTAATTGGTTTTTTCACTGCTTTGACTGCTTGCTTTATAGTCGTTTTAGTTAGCTATTTTTCTGAATTAAAGTTCAAGTATTTAACAAATTTATTTGATGTTTATACAACAAAAAACAAAATTGTAAATAAACTTTTTTCAAACCAAACCAATTCTTTTGAGTTGATCAAAAACAAAGATGATTTTTTTGATACTTTTATCAAATTTCAAATACCATTAGTTTTTTGGATTTTAACAAATGTAATACCTGTTTTTTTCGGATCAGCTTTAGTTACTTATTTATCTCCTGTAGCTGCTGGTAGTGGAATTCCACAAATAAAAACATATTTAAATGGATGTAAAATACCTCATGTTATTAGAGTGAAAACTTATATTGCAAAAGTGTTTGGTGTTATTTTTACTGTTGTTGGAGGATTATGTTCAGGAAAAGAAGGTATTTGAACTTTTATTCTATTAATATTTTAAAATTTAAATTAAAATTTTTTTAAAGGTCCTATGATACATAGTGGTAGTGTTATTGCTGGTTTTTCACAAGGAAAACTTACAACTTTAAAAATTGATTTCAATATTTTTCGTTATTTTAGAGAAGATCATGAAAAAAGAGATTTTGTAGCTGCTGGTGCTTCAGCTGGTGTTGCAACTGCTTTTTCAGCACCTATTGGAGGTGTTTTATTTTCATTAGAAGAAGCAGCTTCTTTTTGGAATCAACTTTTAACATGGAGAATTTTTTTTTGCTGTTTAGTCAGTACGTTCACATTAAATTTTGTAATGTCAATTATAAATGGAAAATTAGGACAAATGAGTTATTCTGGTTTAATAAATTTTGGTAAATTTGAAAATGTTAGTTATGAGCTTTTGGAAATACCGATTTATATTTTTATGGGTATTTCTGGTGGTTTGATAGGAGTTTTATTCAACCATGTGAATCATAAAATAACTTTATTTAGAATGAAATATATCAATAAAAGACCATTAAAAGTATTAGAAGCAATGTTTGTTGCATCCTTAACAGCTCTACTTGGATTTTTACTTATAATTTTGTTCAATGAATGCAGTTCGGTAGATGATTTAAAGAAAGATGATCACATCAGTTTTCCTTTACAATTGAACTGTAAAGATAATGAATTTTCTACAATGGGGTCTTTATTTATAAATACACCAGAATCTTTAGTTATTAACTTGTTTCATTTAGATGCAAAAATATATTCTATTTTTGTTTTATCTATTTTTTTAGTTGTATATTTTTTTTTGGCTGTTATTACTTATGGGTTATCAATTTCGTCAGGTATTTTTATACCTGTATTACTTATTGGCGCTGTATATGGTAGACTTGTTGCTTTATTAAGCTATGATTTTTTGAAACATTTAACAATGAATGAATTAGTTTTAAATGAACTTGTCTCAAAATTTGCATTAATTGGAGCTGCATCTGTTTTAGGTGGTGTTGTACGAATGACATTAAGTTTAACTGTAATTTTAATGGAAACAACAGGTAATTTAACACTTGGTTTGCCATTAATGATTTGTCTAATATTTGCAAAACTAATTGGAGATAATATTAATGAAGGTCTTTATGATATTCATATGAACTTACAAAAAATACCTTTTTTACATTGTGAACCTCATTTAAATAATAAAGAAATAGATGAAGATGAAATAATTTTTGTATCTCAATTAATGAAAACACCTGTTATAACTATGAAAAAAATAGAAACTGTTAAAAATGTTATTGAAATTTTACAGAATGAAACTCATTATGGTTTTCCAATTGTAGATGAATGTACAGAACAAAATGATTATGAAAACTCAAATGACTCATTTGGTGAGCAATTAACTTCAAATTCAAATGCTTATAATTTTGATTTACAAAATGTTTTGACAGCAAAAGAAATCAAAACTAGTTATATGTCACAAGTTGCTAAGAATAAATCATTAGGTCAATATGGTAAACTGAGAGGATTTGTCTTACGTTGGCAATTAATTGTTTTATTACAAAAAAAAATATTTGATAATTATATCAACTCATCAAAAGTTTATTTAAACTCTGATATATTTAGAGATGCGTATCCAAGATATGATAATATAAATAAAGTCATTAAGAATATAACAGAAGTAGAATTAAATTATAAAATTGATTTAAGCCATGTTATGAATCCATCACCATATTCTATTTATTATAATAGTACATATGAAAGAGCGTTCAGACTTTTTAGAGCTTTGGGATTGAGACATCTTTGTGTTACTGATGATTCTAATAATGTCGTTGGTATTATAACACGTAAAGATTTGTGTTCATTCAAAGTAATTAAACATAAAGAAAAGCGTTATATACAAAAATATAGTGAAACCTTACTAAAAAATTAAATTTTTCTGTATGAATTTAAGCTTAATTTATTAAAACGATCATTTAAAATTTATTGATTAAAAACAAAAAATATTCAGAAATGCAATTTTTTTTTATAAAACTAAATGAGTATTGATCTGTTTTTTGTCAAAAACCAAAGTTTTTATCTTTTTTGTTGAGAAAATTAAAATAAACAGAGCGAATAAAAATAGTTACATTATTTACAAAATATGAAAGATGAAGCGATAAATGAGTTTACAAAACTAAAAAAAAAAAAAATTTACATTTGAATGAATTGAACATCTTTTCTTAATTATAAATGTTTTGGTATTTTCATAAAATAACTGTTAAATTTTTTAATAAATTTAAGTATTTTTATTGTGGAGTCAATAAACCAACTTGTGAACTATTGTTTTGTATTTCTACAGAACTTTTTTTTGTGAAAACCAAAATTTGTTTTTTATTAAAATTTTGCATTTTTTGTCCACTTTTTAATAATGAAGTTTTGTAATCATTTGTATCATTTGGTTCAATAAAAACTGAAGAATTAAGTAATGTACTACCTGAAGATGCACTACCTTTACTTGTAGTATTAGATCTTTTTGGATTTTTTTTTGAATACAAAGATCTTAATGACTTCCATCTTTTTAAATGTGTTTTAATACAATTCTTCACTTCACCATTTAAAAAACAATAGAGAATCGCTACAACTAAACCTTGTGTTGAATATAAAACTGCTCTTAAATTAAGTATAATTAATCTGGCTGTTTCTTCTTTTGGTGGTACAATTAAAAACCAATAATTTGCTCCTAATAATGGTATTAATACTAACATTGCTTTTGTTGCTTTACGATATTGTTGAGACTCAGCTGAGTTTGAAATTCTCAATTTAGTTATTAAAACATAAATTATAACACACATGAAAAATATGTTAAGCTTCAAAAAAAAAGAGAAAAGTTTTTCAATATTTTTTTATTTTTAATATAAACTATTTACCAATAATACGATCAAAATTGGAACTATGAAAATGTAATCTAAAGAATCTCTTTCTACCCATGGACAACGAACAACACTAAAATTTTAATTAAATTTCATCATTTTAGTTTTAAAAAAAAAATTTATCAATTTAAACGTATAAATTACTTACTCATCAGTTTTACTATAGAAAAATTTAAACGGAATCCAAATAAGCATAAATATAGCGGGAAGACCCCAGCCAAGAAAAATATAAAAAATTAAAGGAATTTTTTCTACAGAGAAAGTTTGAATTACAAGTAAATAAAGATAAAGACCTTCTACAAACATCCAAAAGTAACTAGTGGTTAAAAAATAATTTAAAAGCATAAATGAATAACATTGCAAATGTTCTGATAAAGCTGAATTTTGAAAATTTGTAAACCAAAGTATAACCATTAAAATGTAAGTAATTATCAAATTAGTGTGAATTCTATTTCTCATACATTTAAGTTCCCTTTAATAAATTTAAATTAGATTAAGTTAATCAAAAAATTGATACTTTACTTGAAATATAGGAAAATAAATAATGCAAAAATTAAAGCAATCAACGAAAGTCCATAACCAAAAAAAAATATTTTAGATGTTTCTTTTATGTCTGATAAATTCTAAAAAAATATTTTTCAATTAGATTAAAATATAAATTTTAATTTAATACAAACTTCGACAATATATTCTTCTGGTAATGCTGTTGGTTTTTCAAGACATTTTTGATAATCTGCTTTTTCAGCCCAAACTGCATTTCCAAGACACAATCTAGTAGCAAAATCTATAAAGTTTATATCAAATTTTTAATTTAACTAAGTTTAATTTAGTTTTAAATGAAAAGAATATAATTAAATTTTTTAATATTTTTGCAAAACTCTTACTTGAGTTATTATATTGAATGCCATTCAACTCTTTGAAACATGGAATTGTTGAATTTTTATTTACTACTGTTTTAGGCCAGCATAATATTCCATCCCACATAACATTACAAAAGTTACCTTCAAAATTAATTAAAAATTATTTACTAGTTCTGATCAAAAAAATATTTTAAGTTTTCTTTGGTTGTTAAGAACATGAATAAACTTTAATAGAACATTGATAAGATAATAATTAATTGCTGTAAGTTATAAAATTTTTGAGTTATTTTTGTCAAAATTATAAAAACTTGATTAAGAGTTTTTAAATTTACAAAAGATAACCAACATAAATTTACTATAATGAAATTAAAAACAATTTTTTCAAATAAATTTCTTTAAATTAGAACTTACGGGAATTATTTGATATTTTACTTGAGTTTTTTAATAAATCACATTTTAATTTTTCTAAATTAATATCTGGCATTGGAGTTGTTAATTTATCTTCAATGCTCATTGTTAAATTTATTTTCAGATCATCATCCATCTTAAAAACGTTTAAAATTAGAATAAATTTTGAATAATTAAATTTAGATGTTTTTAATCAACTTTATTGATTAAGATTTTAAGAAATATTCAATCAAAACTTTGAAGAATAAAAAAATTAAGTTTAAGCTTAAAAAGTTTTGAGAAAACTAAAAGAAATTTTAATAATTTACATAGAGAAAAAAACTTTTTAAATTAAAATTAACATTTTTTGGTTTCACACGTAACATTTTTAAACTAATATTTTGAAAATAGAAAGTTCAATTGATACAAAAGATTTTAAAGATAAAAATGAAAAAATTAACTAATTGTTTGCAGTAAAACTAAAAACTAAAAACTTGAGTTAAAAACTTTAATCAAGCAAAAAAAATTCTAAGTTCGTTGTATATTTGAGAAAATATATTTGTTCAAATAATCTTTTTAAAGACATTTGTATACTCTAATTTTATTTCGACGCATCTGATTTGTTTAAAAGAAATTAATTCTTGAAATTAAATAGAGAAATAATATAACATTGTTTGTTTCATTTTTAGCCAAGTAAGTAAATATAAAGTTTTTTTTTTTACAATAGTCTTTATATAGTTTTTTTTATAATTTGAAAAAAGGTTGGTAAATACTTGCAACAGTTTAAAGTTATCCCTAAAGCAGTAAAAATAAAGCTTTCCAACTTGTTTAAATTATAATTTTGATCTTTAAATTAAAAAGTTAATAGTTCTATATTCATTTATTGATACATTACAAGTTTACAAAATGACAAAATCAGTAAATTGATTAACTAATTAAATAAAAAATTTTAATTAAATTGTTAGAACTAATTAATTTTACTCAATAAAGTTGCACAAAAAACTCAAGTCTGTTAATTGAAATTTATTATTGAAGTTTAATTTAGTTAAATAAAAATTTTTTTTAACAAAACAATTGTTTTAATTGGTAAATTTAAAAAAAAATCATCAAATTAGTTTAACGTTATAATCAAATCATTAATTATTTTCAAAACTGATGTTGATAACTTTCATAATCCTACTAAAAATATATATGAACCTATATGTTCTTATGATAAAAAAAAACTTTTGATGCTATAAAATCAATTAGTTTTTTTGTTAATCGACATTTATACACAATCTGATAGATTTTTTTTCAATATAAAAACTTATTTTGATTTTCAAAAATTTAATTTCTATGATAAGATTTAATCCCTTCAAAAAAAAATTTTATTTTCATAAAAAAACTACAAATTAAGCTAATTTTTCATCTTTTTTTGAAAGATCTTGATGGTTTTTAAGAATTTATTATTCAAAATTTCAAGTTTTATAGAAATAAAATTTGTTTAATTAAGAAAGAGAAAACTTAAAATTTTGTAAAGCAAACTTGATTACAAGCTTTAAAAATTTAGTTTCAAATTTTAATCAAGTAAATTATTAAAGTTATCTTAAGAGAAAATTTAATAAAAAAGATATTCTAACTTTTATGATCTAAAAATAGAATTATTTATAAAATAAACTGCGAAAAACTTTTAAGGTATTTAAAATTTTCTTATCTCTAAATTGATCTTCAACATCTTAAATGGCAAATTGAGACTTTTAAATTGTTTATTAAAAACGAATTTTTGTGTTTAAGCATAGTTTTGTTTTTATTAAATTTATTATTCTTTAAATTTGTAATTTAGATTACATGCTTTTGATTAATCAGTCTTTTATTGTATCACTCATCAAAAAAAACTTTTAGTTTACTAATTTATCTAATGGGAATAGCTTTACCATATTTTTTACTTAAAAATAAAAATTTTATTTTAAGAATAATTTTAATCAAAAAACTTCTAAAATAATATTTCAAATTAAAGCAAATTAATATTTTTAACAAAATAAAATTAATTAACTTTGTAAATATTGAGAAGTGGTTTTAAAGTTTGAAGAGAATTTGATTATTTGAACACTTTAGATTAGAATTTTTTTTTTTTAATTTAACTAAAAAAATCAATTTTATTGAAAGGAAGTTTTTTCTATTTAAGATCAATTTTTTAAGATAATTTTTTAATTTTGAAACTAATTGGAAATAATTTTCAAATTGGAAATTTTTCTGTTTACATTATAAAAAAGAAATTCTTTTATTTGTTTTCATTAAAAAATTGCAAGACAACAAGTTTATTAAAATTAATTCGGTAAATTATAATTAAAAATTATAATTGAGAAGAATTACAAAGAAATTCAAAAAGAAATTTAAAAAGAAATTCAAAAAGAAATTTAGAAAAAAACCGTTAATTTAATATTCTCAATTTCAAAATAGTATACTCAATTAGAAAAAAATTTTTTAAAATAGAAAATTATAAAATTTTTTTCAAGTTTTCCATTGCTTTTGAAAGTATATTAATCATTATAATTTTTTGACTTAATTTTTAAAATTCATCAAGAATCAAAATTTTTAAATGAATAAATTTAGTTTTTAAAAATTGGATAAAAACTTTTTTAAAATATTAACAGGTTTATCTGTCATTTTTTCCATGTTGAAAAAAGCGACATCTATATTTTTATAATTTCTTTAAAATTTTGTAAACAAAGTTTTCCCTAAAACTTAGATAGGAAACTGATAATCAAATATTCAAAATGATGAATTTTTAATACAATAAAACAAAAGATTTTTATTGAAGAAATGTTATAAATTTTTAATCTAATTATTTTGACAAAATGTCAACATTAATTAGAGATCTTTTTAAAAAACCTTGTAATTGGGTTTTCAACTTTTTAGTGAATATTTATACTAATTTTGTTTTATTTTTAAACTCAATTTTAAATTGGATACCTACATCTCCTAATTTATTAGAGCAATCCGAATCAGATGTTTTAAAATGTAAAAAAAACTTTGTTTTGTAATAATTCAGATTATTTTTAATTTAATTTTTTTTTTTAGTTTTAAAAAATAAACCAAATAGTTATTATGTAGAAATAGGTAAAGGATGGGGATCAAATTCTAATAAAGTTTGGACATTAGACTTGAATGCTGAAAAAATAAATGAAGAGTATTCTAATCATAGTTTTAATAAAAGAAAAAGTTTAGTTAATCAAAATTCTCCAGTTAATGAATCGCTGACACCTGTAGTTTTTTTACACGGCCTAACAACAGGTTCTGCTATATGGCTTCTCAATTTAGATGAAATTTTTGAAAATGGACCTCGAAGAGTTTTAGCTATAGATATTTTAGGGTTTGGTCGAAGTTCTAAACCAAAATTCGAATGCTCTACTCAAGTTGAATGGGACTTAGTTTATTCTATTGAAAAATGGAGAAGAGCAATAGGTTTAGATAAAAAATTTATTTTGATTGGTCATGAATTTGGTGCTTATATAGGTTTATCATATGCATTTCATTTTCCTGAATTTGTATCACATGTCGTTTTAGTTGATTCTTGGGGGATACCATCTCAACAACAAGCCTTACAAAGTAGAACAGTATCTCCTTATGCGTTACCTTATTGGGTATTAGTTTTTTAAAATAATTTTTTTCAAGAAAATTAATTTATAATTTTTTTTAGGTAAAATTTTTAAATAAGTATATAATTAGATCTTCAAGTCCTTTTGGTTTCTTAAGATTAGCTGGTCCATATGGATATTCAATGTTTGAAAGTACAAGGCGTGATTTACTTGAGAAATATAATAAAATTTTAAAAAACGAAAATGCTGATTTAATAATAAAATATATTTATCATGTAAATGTACAACCAAAAAGGTCTGGTGAAACTGCTTTCAAAGCATTAAGTTTACCTCATGGTTGGGCAAAATATCCTATAATCCATCGTGTTAGAGATTTAAGCACTGATATTAATTTAACATTTATCTTCGGTTCACGTTCATGGGTTGATCGACAACCAGCATTTCAAGTTAAATATTTATTAGGTGATGATCGTGTATCAATAAATGTAATTCAAGGTGCTGGACATTTAGTATTTGCAGATGATCCTGATCAATTTAATGATTTAATTATACAAATTTGTAATCTTGTTGATCAAAATAATTCAAATATAATGACTGATAATGATACAGCTGAACAAACGGTTTTATCTTGAATATTTATTGAAAATTCATTTTTTTTAAATTTTCGTTAATAATTAATGATTGAAGCAATTAAATATTAATTAATCGAGATTTATTTTAAATATTTTTCAAATAACAAGAAGTGCAAAAAAACATCTAAAATAATTTGATCTTTAAGTTAAATGCTTATTATGCTTAAAATTTCTTGGTTATTTTCAATCAGAACGTATTTTAAGTGATTCAAGTATTTAAATATTGAAATCAACTTTTTTATTAAGAGTTAGATTGGTTAAGTACTAATTTTTTTAATACTAAAAAATATTTCAAATTAACATTTTGTTAAATTTCAAAAATTTCAAATCTATCAACGTTATTTCAAATATAAAGTTGTTTTAATCTTTTTAAGATATTTATAACTGATTTTCTTATTTATTTTTGAACTTGATAAACATTCTTAAACAAAAACTTGATCTTTTTTTACTTTCAAATGTTATGAAAAGTTTTTAAAGAAACTTTATATTTATTAATAATCGTTTCATTGTCTCATAAAATCATCTTTTGTATTTAAAAATATTTGTTTTAATAAATTTATAAAAAAGTAAACGAATTTGATCAAGAAATGCTTAATTACAGACAAAGATAATTTAAATTTTTAAAGGATAAGCTTTCTATAAAAAAAAAAAGATTTTTTCTTTTTAAACTTGAATTCAATTTTAAGCTTAATTAATTTCGAGAAAATTTCTTTGATTAAATGTTTTTAACTAAATTATTAAGTTTTATTTATAAAAAAGTTGATTAGTTTTATTAATTTAATGAAGTTATTTTACTAAATTAATTATTTAGATTCTATGAGTTAAAATTTGTTTTCGATTAAAACTTTTTTAACCGGAAACTTGTTTTTTTTTATCGGCATATTGTCAAAAACAACATCAATGTTTATTAAAATTTTATTTAACTTTTTCATGTCAAATGAAAAGCTTACGTTTTTAATTCCAATTTAAATTTGATTGTTTTTAAAAAATAAAATTAAAAATTGATTAAATTGATTTAAAAAAGAGAACTTGACATTTCGAGATTTTTTTTACTTTCTAAACATTTTATATAATTGTGCATTAAAGCAAAAAAGTAGTTTAATACTCAAAATATTTGGGTTTTTACCAAAAAAAAAAAAAAAATTTTGTTAACTTAAGTTTATGTATTCAACTTAAATTTTGATTAGTTTTTAAACACTTTTAATTGAATCTTATTCAACTTAGTAAATATCAAAAGTTTTTAAAAGTCTTTTTATTAGATTTTTATAAATAAGCTTTAAAACAAATCTTTCAAAGGTTTTATTACATAAAATTCATTCTAATTTTTCCATTATTTTTTTTATTAGAAAAAATTTTTCTATTGTTCGTTTTAGTCATTTTATCAAGGTTTATTCATTTTTTTATCTTAATCTATTGTTTTTGAAATGAATTAAATTAATTGAAATAATTTGACCAATCAATTAATTGAATTGTTAAAAACAACATTCTTAAAGTCAAGACTTTTGATTCATTAAGCTTATTTTGAACTTGATAAATTTATTTTTAACATATCAAACTTTTTAAATCAATTTCTTCAATAAAATCTTATTATTTTAATAAAGTTTTTTCAAAAAATTTTATGTTTTTTGAATTTTGGTCTAACAAGCTTTATTTTTTAATTCAAAAACTTTTAAACAAATTCTAAGTATGAAAACTTTTAATTCAACTCTAAGTATAAGTAACTTTAATTCTTAAATTAACAAATTGTATTTCTAATTATAAAGAATTTAATCTATCAAGTTTCAATTTTAATTAGGCTTTAAAATTAAGAAAATCTTTAATTTATAAAATCCTAATTTCAATTATTAAATTCTTAAATCAGTTTGAAACTCAATTCTACTACTTATTATTTTCTGAAGTTTTATTCTGTTTATTATTTTAAAAAAATGAATGTCTAATTTAATGAAAAACAAAATTTTTTTCTTATTTTATAAAACTAATTTTTGAACAACTTTTTCTGTTTTACATGTAAACATTTTTAATTATTGAAAATTATTTTTTTAAAAACATTTTACTCTTAATCAAAAATTAATCTTAAATTTTAATTTTAAATTATAATTTATCGTTAGTTTGTTTTCAATTTATCGATAGCTATTCTATTTAATTAATTTAAATAGATCAAAATTTTTTTATTAAATGCAACTATAACGTAAATTTTTAATTTAAACTTAATTATGAATCTTGACATGTTGTTGATTTTCAATTTCATTTTTTATTTTTACTCAATTATTTTTGTTTTGTTAAATTTAAAATAATAATTAACACATAATTCATTTAAAAAGCAACTAAATAAACAAAGTCACTAAGTAAATATGTTAATAGTATGTAGTTATAATTAAAGAAAAATAATTCAAAAAGGTGAATAGTGCCTTTTATTTAAAAAAAACAAACTTGTTTTTTAAATCTTTGTAATTTCAAAACTATTTTTTATAAAATGGAAATATGCAAATTCAAAAAATTAAAAACTATTATAGTTTAAAGATTTTTATCTATTCAATTAACATCTTCAAATGTTATCTTTTTTATCTTGACTTTGATTTTTAATTAATTTAGAAGTTTATTTAATTATTTTCAATTTTATTGATTGATGTTTTATCATCAGGTTAAAAAACTCTTAACATAAAAAAAATTTAAAACAAATTAACCAAAATTAATTTATAAGCATCATTAAATTGTTTTTAATTTAACTTTGATTTTAACTTAATAGTTTTTAAATTAAAAATTTTGCATTTTAAAAAATTTAAATTCTAAGATGAATTATAGCTTTTTCAATAAGCAAAGCATAAATTTCAATCATAAAATATTTGAAAAACTTACATCATTTTTAAATACTTACATCACTTTTTTTGTTCTTTAAAACATCTTTTAAAATATTCTCTTAATAAATTTTATAAGCGCATGGCTATGTAATTAATTTTTTATCAAAAATTAAATAATCAAAAAAAACCTAATTTTAATCAGCTATATAAGATTTTAATAACAAAAATTTATATTTCTTGTTAAATGTTTTTAAAATTCTCAATAAATTTTAATTAACTTTTACAATTAAATTAAATTTTTGTTAACTAAACGAGTTAAGACATATATCCTTTTTTTTTTGATTTTTTTTTAAAAATTTTTTATATTTCAAATCCAATTCTTGTAAAGTGAAAACAAATTAAAACTTATTTTGTTTTCATTTAATTTTGATTTAATTATATAAATTTGATTTAATTTTTTTTTCAAAAACATTTTTTTAATTAATATTTGAAAACTAGTTTCACGTAAATATGATTTAAAATTTTTATCAATTTAGACAAAAACTTCTTTTAAATTTTTTTAGATTCAGATAATGATTTATTTTGCTTCTTTGTAATTATGAAAATTTCAATAAATAAAACTTTGATTAGATTGAATATTTTGAACTTAAATAATTAGTTTGTTTGTGTTTAATAAAATCACACGATTATTTTGAAAATCATTAGGTATTATGAAAAAGCCGAATAAAGTTTTTTAAATACATAAATTTTTCATTCAAAAAGATCAAAAAACATATGGAGGTTTGATGAGTTAAGTTGATTATTTAATTTTATTTTTGAATTGATGATCAAAGTTGTATAAAAATAGCTAAAATAAAAAAACTTCAAACATTGTTTAATGAAATAAGTATATTCAACAGTTTTTTAATTAATTAATACCAAATACCACCCTTAACTAATTATTTTGATTTTTAATATTCATTTTGTTTTTCTTAACAACTTAATTTTTATCATTATGTTTTTCTCTTTAGTTATCTTTTTAGTTTTCTATTTTTATTGAAAATAATTTTCATGTTCTAATTCCACATTTATGTCCACATAGGTTTCATGAAAATTTTGTCTATTTTGATTTCTAGATAATCTGATGTTTATTTATTTTAAATTAATTATTTCAGCATTTATTTTTAAATAATAATTAAAATTCTATTTAAACCTTTTTAATTTTATTTATTCATATTTGGTTTACTTAAGTTAAAATGATTGTTAAATTCAATTAACTATATGTTTTTTTAAAAAGATTCACTATATGAGATGATAAGTGATAGGTTTAAAGTTTAAATCTAATTGATGTATGTAGATTATACTAACAAGTTTGAGTATTTTCGAGAAAAAAAAGGTTAATTCTTGTTCATTTATAAGCCTGCGCTCTTAAGAAGGAGATGCTTGTTTTAAAAAATTCCCTTTTTTTTATTAAATGTCTTTTTTCCCTTTTCTATTTTTAAATTTAATTTCACTTTCCCTCTTTTGCTAACAATATGTTTATTTTAATTCTTTTATAAGCTTAAAATAAGACACACTTTTAATTTCTATATAAAATAAACTAAAATATACTTTTTTGTTATTATATAATTAAATCATCTGTTTTTCTCTTGATGTATTCTATTTTGTATGTTGATTAAAATTATTCACAGTTTTTTCTAAACTATATAACTGGCATTTTAATTTTTACTTAATTTTCAGTATTTCAACTAGTTTGTCTTTTCTTAAAGCTTATTTAAATTTTGAAAAAATATTTTAAATAAACATAACTATTTAGTTTTCTAAAAATATAATACTTTTTTTTAATTATATAGTTTTACAATTTCAACCTGTTTTATATAGTTATTATTTGTTTATATTTTGTTAACTGTTTTGCACTTTTAATATTATAAAAACAGTATTATAATAACAACTAACCTTCCTTTCTTTTTTATTTTGACACCCTCAAACTAAATTAGTAGTTTCTAGAAAAAAAATTTTTTTTTTTTCTCTGCAAAAATTTTTTAATCGACGCATTTCGATCCCCTTGAAAAACGGTTTCTATAACAACAAAAACTAATCACAGCCTTTTTTTTAACAGATCAAAGGCGGCTTACTCGATTTTTTATTCTTCGTCGGCTGTCCCCCTTCTCATTTTGCTTCTTATACTTCTACTGATCAATTTACTAACTGAGAGTTTTTTTCTTTTTATACAGTAGACTTTTATTCTAAAAAATAAATACACTGTGCAAACGTCCAAATCGAAATTTTTTTTAATGAAAAATTAAGGCAAAATTTAAAAAACCTAATAAAAAGTTAAAAGTGATTACAATTAAACGCCACCATAGAGTTTCTGTGGTCTTTTTTTTTTTTAATTGAAAATACTTTTTAAATTGAATTCTTTATTTTTTCAATTTTGTTTTTGTGTAACTTAAAATAATTAATTAAAATAAGTACATGAAGTATTTTTCTGAATTGTGATTTTTGAAACTTTATAAACAAAAAGAATTTAACGTCAAATTTTTATGTAAATTTTAAAAAGAATTTTCTGCTGAAATAATTGTTGTTTTGATAAAAAAAATTTCATATCTAATTAAAATAAAGGTAAAATTGAAAAAAAAAATTCAACTTTTTAAAATCATCTTGATTCTTATTAATAAAAATAAAAAAAAAGATTTAAGAGAAAATTAAAAAA